>JARQOC010000001.1:78720682-78839941 GCA_033576535.1 Allobates femoralis
TCTTTACAGGTGGCGGATGTAATGGGAAACACTGATTGCTAATGGTCCATCTTCATAAAGTTGATGATGCATCGGAAGACGCAGGAGAACATACTTATTTTATGATATTTCAACAGGGCTAATTATGGACTCTCAGGCACTCATAGATGACCTGGAGTTAAAACTACTGTACTCGCAAGAACAGAACCTGTGATGAATGCATTGTATGAAAAGCATTGAATTCAGAGTGGAAATTTGCACATTATGAGAAAATCACTTGTAATGTCTTCTTCAAGCTCATTCAAAAAAGTCAAAAGTATTGTCTGGTGAATGGAGTGTTATAAAACACAAAGCCGATGGGACTACCACACTATGAAAAGGGCTTGATGTACCTATTTTTCCTATTATTCCTAATGTCTCAGCGTACTTGCCAACACACGGAACAATGGAGAAAAAAAAGCAAAGGTTAATTAAAATATACAAACAGAATTTGAGTGAAAATGGAGCTGACAGTTTGCTGCACAACGAAAGTAAGAAAATGCATGAGCGCATATTTTAAGGAAAAGACCAGACTTATTTGCAGAAAGAAAATCATTAGTAATAGAAGGAAATTTACAATATAAATCTAAATCTAATACGGGTTACAAGTGAGTCCCATTGGCTGTGAAGAAGATGAAACTTCATTCTACGTCCAGAATAAACATGTCCTGGGGATGATTGTATAACCAATAATGGATAAACAAATAAAACAAATATCCTCAAAATGTCTGTCCTAAAATAAGATGATTCTATCCTGTCAAGGAATGCTGGTATCATGCAGTCATGGTATTGAGTCTATGTTTAGTTATGGGATGCTGATGTTATCCTTTGAAAGCATGAAGGTGCTTTTCAATCATAGCATTGTGGCATTATCCAATTACTGTAAAGAAATCGTATATAGTTAAGTCATGGTGGTGTCATTCAACTATACTATAGTGGTGTTATCCAGTCATGGCAGTCGGTGTTCCTAAATTAGGTTATGTTGTATTATTTAGCTGTAGCAAGTTGATATCTGCAAGTGTCATAGTGTTGATGCTGCTCTTGTCCTTTACATGAATGAATTGCTACTACAGTAACTTAGTCTGACCACTAGGGGTCATCAGACAACACGATATGAGTGGCTGTAACCATGGATTCCTATGCTGCTGCTATACCCTGCACATAAGGAGACGGCTGGAGAAATAGATAGTTGAAGAAGGAGCCCAGAGTCAGTGAGAGGGACCAAGAGGTGCTGGGATCAGCATGAAACTAAAGATGGACAGTGTGGTGGAGTGAAGTCAGCTTCTGCATGTAAATCTGGCAGTGTGACCGGTCACAGTTCATCTAGTCAGGTAGTTAGGGATTGAAATGTTTCAAGGGACACCTCATCGCAAGGACTGCAGAGGAGCTAAGCATGTAGACTCCTACAGACTGTGTGTTAGTCTTCATTTGCATCTGTATTTATCATAGGACTTTGTGACCCAGGAAAAGCTTCTTTAAACCTAGTGGCCCAACTTTAAAGCAGCAAGTTCCTTTTTATGGCATTTCTTATTGTTGGTTGAGTGTGTAAATATCCACTCAGGGCATCTGCTCCGAGTGTATGCATAAGGAAAACAGTGCACTCTAAATCCTATTGTTGTTGTTTGATGTGTTAGCTATGATAAAGGGTATTAGGGGAGAAAAGGGGTACTTGCAATTCATTGTAATTAATGTGGGAGGTGGGTGTGAGATTATATACTTGGGAGAACCACGTGCCACAGTCACGGTAAAATCTGTTAGGTCCCCAGGCAGCACTCCTCAGCTCACCTTCCCTGGCTCTGCATCCTCTGCTGCTCTGCTGGTCGGGCATCCGGCGTCCAGGCGTGCTGTGTCTCGGAGCCATTGCTGGGTCCCTTTCCTGTCTGCCAGTCACAGGGTTCACACACTAGCACACTACAATGGACGGTGTAACGAGCGGTGTGCTCCTCTCCTGTAAATCTAGGGGCCGGCACGGCTCAGCCTGACACTTCCCTTGACCAATAGCTGTCCGTCCTCTGGTATATCAGGCCGCCTCCACTGCTGGGAGGTGCCTGATTATTGTGTTAGTAAGCTTCTGCTTCTCTGGCTCTTAGTTATGCCCTCCTCATGCTCTCCTTCGGTAGAACCCATTCCAGCTCTTCTAGCCCCGGGCTCTGGTGCCTCAGATCCTTCTTAGTCTTACTGTAGTATATGCTAACCCTACGAGCCGCCCCCCTGGTACTAGCAGCTGTGGTATTTAGACCCCCTGGGCTTCCCTCTGACAATCCCTGTATAGGGGTTGGATAAACTACGACCAGCTCACCAAGGGGAGTTCGGTACCACAGCTCAGTGGGTCCATTCTAGGGCACCTCCCCCCTTATGCGTGACAAAATCTCAGGTAGGTCCAGTACAGGAGAAGGGTGGGAGTGGCAAAGTCTTGGCTATAATATTTTCCTCCTCAGTGAAGCTGACACGTGATCTTCCAAGATGTTCAACATGTGCTGTGTGATTCTCGACTGCTGTGTCCCATATCTTGCTTGAAATCAAACTTTGTTTGTTGGGAAGTTATAAAAAGAATGGTTGGTTCACTATCAAATGGTGGTCAAATTCGTCCATAGCACTGCCACATTCCACATCCACAGCGGTCGGTGGGCCGTTGTTACACAGTGACACTTTGGTGATGCTTTCCACTGTTCGTATTCAGTTATGATATAATGGTATCATTCAACCACAGTACAGAGATCTATTTTAGTCAGAGTTATTAATGGTACTAGTAAAAAGGCCCGATGCAATTGCATTGGGAGCACGGTGGAATGAATTGTGTGTATACAGGTGGGTCAGTGGTATCAGAGTTATAAGGGGTCAGTGGTAGTAAGAGATCGGGCGGCTTGTGGGTAGCAGAGTTGGAGCGGCTTGTGGCTAGCAGAGTTGGGCGGCTTGTGAGTAGCAGAGATAGAGGCGGTCGTGGGTAGTAGAGATAGAGGCGGCTCTGTGGGAGGGTTGATGGAGAGATGGGCTGTTGGGGGTCGGGGTGAGAGAAGAGGCGGCTCTGTGGTGGAGGGTGAGGAGAGATGCGGCAGAGTGGTGGAGGGGTGAGGAGAGATGGGTGTCTGTGGTGGAGGGGTGAGGAGAGATGCGGCTGTGTGGTGGAGGGGTGAGGAGAGATGCGGCTCTGTGGTGGAGGGGTGAGAAGAGAAGCGGCTGTGGTGGAGAGCTGAGGAGAGATGCGGCTGTGGTGGAGGGGTGAGGAGAGATGCGGCTCTGTGGGTGGGAGGGTGTGAGGAGAGATGCGGCTCTGTGGTGGAGGGGTGAGGAGAGATGGGTCTGTGGTGGAGGGGTGAGGAGAGAGCGGCTCTGTGTGAGGTGGGAATGGGGGGTGAGGGGTGGGAAGATGCGGCTGTGTGGTGGAGGGGTGAGGAGAGATGCGGCTGTGTGGTGGAGGGGTGAGGAGAGAAGCGGCTCTGTGGTGGAGGGGTGAGGAGAGATGCGGCTCAGTGGTGGAGGGGTGAGGAGAGATACAGGCTCTGTGGTGGAGGGGTGAGGAGAGATCGACTCAGTGGTGGAGGGGTGAGGAGAGATGCGGCTCAGTGGTGGAGGGGTGAGGAGAGATGCGGCTCAGTGGTGGAGGGGGTGAGGAGAGATGCGGCTCAGTGGTGGAGGGGGTGAGGGGAGAGATGCGGCTCAGTGGTGGAGGGGTGAGGAGAGAAGTGGCTCAGTGGTGGAGGGTGAGGAGAGAAGCGGCTCAGTGGTGTAGGGTTGAGGAGAGATGCGGCTCAGTGGTGGAGGGGTGAGGAGAGAAGCGGGTCAGTGGTGGAGGGGTGAGGAGAGATGTGACTCAGTGGTGGAGGGGTGAGGAGAGAAGCACACAGTATATACATACACTAGATGGTGGCCCGATCCTAAAGAATCGGGTAGTCTAGAATCCATATATAGTTTATTTACTAATAGTTACGGGAGTGCGGTGAAATGAATTGTGTGTATACAGGCGGCTCTGTGGGTAGCACAGTATACGGTGGCTCACTGGTTTGCAGTGAGTGCGGTGGCTCAGTGGTTAGCAGTGAGTGTGGTGGCTCAGTGGTTAGCAGTGAGTGCGGTGGCTCAGTGGTTAGTACTGCGTGCGGTGGCTCAGTGGTTAGCAGTGAGTGCGGTGGCTCAGTGGTTAGCAGTGAGTGCGGTGGCTCAGTGGTTAACAGTGAGTGCGGTGGCTCAGTGGTTAGCAGTGAGTGCGGTGGCTCAGTGGTTAGCAGTGAGTGCGGTGGCTCAGTGGTTAGCAGTGAGTGCAGTGGCTCAGTGGTTAACAGTGAGTGCGGTGAGATTGGTCAGCGCAGCGGTGTGGGCAGAGTGGTCAGCGCAGCGGCGTGGGCAGAGTGGTCAGCGCAGTGGCGTGGGAAGAGTGGTCAGCACAGCGGCGTGGGCAGAGTGGTCAGCGCAGCGGCGTGGGCAGAGTGGTCAGCGCAGCGCCGTGGGCAGAGTGGTCAGCGCAGTGCCGTGGGCAGCGTGGGCAGCGCAGTACCGTGGGCAGCGTGGGCAGCGTGGGCAGCGTGGGCAGCGCAGCGCCGTGGGCACCGTGGTCAGCGCAGCGCCGTGGGCAGCGTGGTCAGCGCAGCGCCGTGGGCAAAGTGGTGAGCACACACATACATACACACACATAGACACACTCCGCTATACTTACCACCGACCTTGCGTCTTCCCCGCCGCCTGGATCCTGAGTCGACATGTCGCAGCCCCCGGACGACTGGATAGAATATGTCGTCCGGGTAGTTTGGCGAGACATCTTGGACGGTATATTGGATCCAGTAGTTTGGGGGCGGCGACATGTCGACTGAAGATGCAGGCAGCGGACGTAGGGTCGGTGGCAAGTATAGCGGAGTGTGTGTGTGTGTGTGTGTGTGTATGTGTGCGTACAAAGTTGAGGGAAGTGCGGACAAAGTGACGGAAGTGCCTACATATATACACATACTGTACATTGCATATGGAGGGGTGAGGAGAGCGGAGGCTGGAGGGGTGAGGAGGAGAGAGGAAGCTGGAGGGCAGAGGAGGGGTGAGGAGAGAGGAGGGGTGAGGACAGGGGAGGCTGGAGGGCAGAGGACAGGGGGCAGAGGCGGCTGGACAGAGGACAGGGGGCAGAGGCGGCTGGGCAGAGGACAGGGGGCAGAGGCGGCTGGGCAGAGGACAGGGGGCAGAGGCGGCTAGGCAGAGGACAGGGGGCAGAAGCGGCTGGGCAGAGGACAGGGGGCAGAGGCGGCTGGGGAGAGGACAGGGGGCAGAGGCGGCTGGGCAGAGGACAGGGGGCAGAGGCGGCTAGGCAGAGGACAGGGGGCAGAGGAGGCTGGGCAGAGGACAGGGGGCAGAGGCGGCTGGGCAGTGGACAGGGGGCAGAGGCGGCTGGGCAGAGGACAGGGGGCAGAGGCGGCTGGGCAGAGGACAGGGGGCAGAGGCGGCTGGAGCAGCCGCGGGCAGAGGCGGCTGGAGTGGCCGCGGGCAGAGGAGGCAGGAGCGGCCGCGGCAGAGGTGGCTGGAGCAGCCGCGGGCAGAGGAGGCAGGAGCGGCCCGGGCAGAGGAGGCAGGAGCGGCCGCAGGCAGAGGAGGCAGGAGGGGGCGCGGGCAGAGGAGTGTGGAGCGGCGGCAGGCAGAGGAGTGTGGAGCGGCCACGGGCAGAGGAGGCAGGAGCGGAGGAGAGAGGAGGCGCCGGGACAAACGGGAACGTTCGCACCGGTTGCATGTAGCCGGGCGCCGTCCGGCTACAGTGCACTGGTGACGTCACCAGCCCTGGGCGAAGACCATCACGGAAGTGGGCGTCGCCTTTTCCGGAAGTGGCCTTCGGGTTTTATATATAAGATGAGACATTGTATAGACAGACAGTATGCAGAGATTACAGAGATTATACACACAGAATACACACATTACACACAGTATAGACACATTACAGACAGTATACAGAGATTACACACAGTATAGAGACATTAGACAGAGTATAGAGACATTACAGACAGTATACAGAGATGACACACAGTATAGAGACATTACAGAGAGTGTAGAGACATGACACAGAGTGTGCAGAGACATGATACAGAGTGTGCAGAGACATGACACAGAGTGTGCAGAGACATTACACAGACAGAGTGTGCAGAGACATGACACAGACAGAGTGTGCAGAGACATGACACAGACAGAGTGTGCAGAGACATGACACAGACAGAGTGTGCAGAGACATGACACAGACAGAGTGTGCAGAGACATGACACAGACAGAGTGTGCAGAGACATGACACAGACAGAGCGTGCAGAAACATGACACAGACAGAGCGTGCAGAGACATGACACAGACAGAGCGTGCAGAGACATGACACAGACAGAGCGTGCAGAGACATGACACAGACAGAGCATGCAGAGACATGACACAGACAGACAGAGTGTGCAGAGACATGAGACAGGCAGAGTGTGCAGAGACATGAGACAGGCAGAGTGTGCAGAGACATGAGACAGGCAGAGTGTGCAGAGACATGAGACAGGCAGAGTGTGCAGAGACATGAGACAGGCAGAGTGTGCAGAGACATGAGACAGGCAGAGTGTGCAGAGACATGAGACAGGCAGAGTGTGCAGAGACATGACACAGACAGAGTGTGCAGAGACATGACACAGAGTGCAGAGACATGAAACAGACAGAGTGTGCAGAGACATGAGACAGGCAGAGTGTGCAGAGACATGAGACAGGCAGCGTGTGCAGAGACATGAGACAGGCAGAGTGTGCAGACATGAGACAGGCAGAGTGTGCAGAGACATGAGACAGGCAGAGTGTGCAGAGACATGAGACAGGCAGAGTGTGCAGAGACATGAGACAGGCAGAGTGTGCAGAGACATGAGACAGACAGAGTGTGCAGAGACATGAGACAGGCAGAGTGTGCAGAGACATGAGACAGGCAGAGTGTGCAGAGACATGAGACAGGCAGAGTGTGCAGAGACATGAGACAGACAGAGTGTGCAGAGACATGAGACAGGCAGAGTGTGCAGAGACATGAGACAGGCAGAGTAAGGCAGGGGTTAAAAAAATGTAAATAAAGTTTATGCTCACCTCACCCCGAGCTCCCGGTGGCTCCCGGGGCCTGCAGAGCTCTTCTACTGAAGTTCAGGACCTGCGGTGATGTCAGAGTCACGTGACCCGCGGTTACCATGGAGTAAGCTGGTGTCACGTGACTCTGACATCACCGCAGGTCCTGTACTGGTGTAGAAGAGCTCTGCAGGCACCGGGAGCCTGCGGGAGCCACCGGGAGGCTGGAGGAAGGCGGCGGGAGACGGCGGGGGCTCGGAGAGAGGTGAGGACATTTTTTTTTTTTTACACTAGTGCGGCTGCGCTGCGCGTCATCGCTCGCAGTACCGCAAAGCATCTTGGGATTCGGCTACAGTGCCCGAATTCCCAACTGCCAATTATATAAGTAGATTGTTATTCTGTCATGTATTTGTTGCATTATTCAGTCACTTCATGGTGATGTTATTTAATAAGGGAATGATGATGTTATTTAGTCAGAGTATGGTGGTGTTGTTTAGCCATTGTACAGTTCGATTATTCAATCAGGGTAAGGTGGTGTTACCATCCATGATATAATGCTGTGATTCAGTCATATTAAGGTGGTATTATCTAACCATGGTAAACTGCTCTTATTGAGTGAGGGCATAATGGTGTTACTTATCCATGATATTATGCTGTATTTAGACATATTCAGGCATACTATCGTGGCATTATCTAGCCATGGTATAATGCTGTTATTCAGTCACGGTATGAAGATTTTATCTAGGTATGATATAATTCTGCCAAACACAGCTCCAACCATTTTACAGTGAAGCCCTTCTGTTTTGCACTGACATTAGTTTCCTACAGTATTGCTTATCGAGCTTCAGCGCCGCTGTCACCATGCTTCCAGGCTCACTCCTGAACGTCACTACTTCCACCCTTTTGATTGGTTAAAGTTAGATTTAGCCCCGCCCACCCTCTATGCTGGCATCTGTGATTAGTTGTCAGTATGGCTGCTGTGACGTCACAGTATAATTCACCTCAGGTCAGCCAGAGTGACACAGCTGAGCTTTTACCTGAGGTGAAACTGACTGTAACGTCCCCTGCTCATAGTGGTAGACAAAAATCAGTCAGTTTCTAGTCCTGCTGTGATAGGACATCCCAGAGGATTGTGGATGATTTCTGTAGGAGTGATAAAGATGGAAATGAGAATTGTGTTCTTTTTTAAAATAAATTATTTTCCAAGGTGTGGTGTAATATTAAATATTTATGTAGAGACTCTTAATGGCCTACACCTCCGTTGTCATCACCACCCGCTGTCATAACTGCCCCCTGTCATCACCCCCACTGTCATCATCGACGACTGTCATCACTACCCGCTGTCATCACCCCCCCACTGTCGTCATCGCCCGCTGTCACTACCCCCCTGCTGTCGTCACCCCTCGCTGTCATCACCACCTGCTGTTACCACCCCCTGCTGTCATCACCCCCTGTTTTTACCACTGCTCACTGTCATCACCGCCGCCTATCACTACCCTTCCGCTGTCATCACCCCTGCTGTTATTACCCCCATTATCATCACGCCCTGCTGTCATCATCCCCACTGTAATCACCACCCACTGTCATAATCGCCCACTCTCATCACTCCTAACGGTAATTACCCCCTGCTGTCATCACAATCCACTGTCACTACCACCCTGCTGTCTTCACCCCATGCTGTTATCACCCCCCACTGTCATCATTGCCTGCTGTCACTACTCACTGCTTTCACTACCCCCACTGTCAGTACCTCCCACTGTCACTTACCCCCACTGCCATCACCCCACACTTTCATTACTCCCGCTGTTATCCCCCACTTCTGTCACTACTGCCCGTTGTTATCACTGCCTGCGGTCACTACCCTCGGGTGTTACCACCCCCAGCTGACATCACCCCCCACTGTCATTACCCCTGCTGTCATCACTCCCCTCTGTCATCACTGTCTGCTCTCATCACCACCCGTTAGCACTACTCCCCACTGCCATTACTGCCGGCTTTCACTACCCCACACTGTCATCACTGCCCGCTGTCACTATTGCCTGCTGTCATCACTGCCTGCTTTCACTACCCCCTTCTGTCATCATCCCCCACTGTCACCACTGCCCACTGTCACTAGTCCCCCGCTGTCACTACCCCCCTGCTTTCATCACCCCCCGATGTCATCACTGCCCACTTTCACTACACCCCGCTATCATCACCCCCCACTGTCATCAACGCTTGCTGTCACTATTCCCAAACCCACTTTTACTCCCACCCTGTCTTACTGTTGCTGGCTTCCAATAGCCCACAAGGACCTTTGTGACTGGCTTGTCACATGAAGCACACACTGCACACACACTACACACACACTTCACACACTGCACACACACACATTTCACACAGTTAAATTTTCAGCTTGGGCCTCACCATGCTGAGAATTCCAGCCCCCTGCTGCCGGGGTTACCTTGGCTGGCAATAGAAAATATGGTGAAACCGATGGCATTTTTATTTTTGATCATTCATTTAAATAATTAAAATAAGTAAGGGCTCCCCCTGTATTTTTTATTGCCAGCAAAGGTAACACCAGGCAATGGGTATTGGCAGCCAGTACCTGCGCTGGCAATCGAAATACAGCAAAGTCATTTTTTAAAAGGAATTTAAACACTGTATTAATAAAAACAAACAGAGACACAGGTTTTTAAGTAAGGCTCCTTTCACATCAGCGGGATTGCAATTTCGTGGTAGATCTGGCAGATGTCGCCGCACCTGCCGGATCTACCGTGTAACGGCTGACTTGCGGCACCGATCTGGCACGCTCCATTCATTCTCTATGGGGTTTGCGGTCGGATGCGGCAAGTGTGGTACTGCCGAATCTGCAGATCCAGCACTTACGGTCGTTCAAAGAAACCACTGCTAGCAGTCGCAAGTGCCGGATCTGACAAAACCACACTTCTCGCACCCAACTGCAGGCCTCATAGAGAACCTGCCAGATCGTTGTAGCAAGTCGGCTGTTACACGGTAGATCCGGCAGGTACGGCAAAATCTGCCGGATCTACAGCGAAATTGCAATACCGCTGATGTAAAAGCACCCTAAAAGTACATTTATTTACCTGCATTGTACGCAGGGACGAGAGTGCACAGGAGGAAGATAGCTTAATGGAGAGAGCACATGAGAGGAGAAGATAGCACAGGCGGAGAGAGACAGCACACAAGAGGGAGAGCACACATAGGATGACAACTCAAAGGAAAGCGCACAGGAGGAGAGAGTTCACAGGAGAAAGACAACTCAAACGAGAGAGCACAAGAGGGAAAAGGGAGAGCGGATGAGAGTGTGGCACCCCAGTGGTCCGGTTGCCACAGTGGCATTGCCTACCTCAGAGTGTGTGATGTCATGTCTGGAATCAGGAGGAAGTCCCCACGCTAGGAACACCCAGCATGCAACACAATTCCTGACTCCAGGCCTGATGGAGGAGCTCTAAACCTGACTTCAGGGGAGCTGCCCTGTTTCCAGCACGGAGGATGGGTTAGGGGGCTAGTCTGAGGAGACGGAAAGGAGAGCACGTAGAGTGGAGAGCTCTGGGGAGTGAAGCTGCAACTTAGCTTGCCCCAGAGTGGAGCGCTAGTGAAAGGGCACTAGAGTCCTTGGTTGTGCGGGTGCTGAATTACCCGGCCTCCGAACCTGGAGGGCAGAAGACTGCAAGTCTACTGGCCACACCAAACACCCGGCAACAACACAACATATCACAGCCCGGAACTGTCACCAGTGCAGTCATATCCGTGATTGGCTTAAGCTGTATAGGTGAGGAACCATCACGCAGGAAGAGGGCCACCGCATAGCTATAAGCAGCAGGGACCTAAAAGGAGAGCGCAGAAGGAAGGCCTCTGAACCCACCTGGCAAGGTGGATCCCCAATTCCTTCCAGGCTATCCGGATCTCTTCTACCACTTGTAACCAGTGCCCTGGACTGCACCATCATTTGACAAGTAAAGGTAATGGAAACTACACCCTTCTGTGTCCTCTGCTTATTTTCCTCCCCTTTGTCATGCACCCCAATGATCACCACCAGCTTAATAGACTGTTCCATCAGCCCAGTAGCCCCTCTCCACCTGTGAGGAGCGATACCATCCTGCATGAACTACCATCTGTCCCAGCAGTTATAATCTGCAGCATCGGCCATCCCTGACTGAACACGTGGTGTCACGTTTATACCCTGTAAATATTATCCCTTTAACTGCATGGCCAGGGCCACGGAGCTGGGCACTGCCATCGTGACCTCCCAAAAGAACTGACCAGCCCTGTTACCAAGTAAGGCTAGGGTCACACGTGCAGTTTTTCCATGCATTTTTCACACTTGTCTTTTGTGAAAAACACATGGAAAAATGCATCCATAGGACCCATGTAAAAAACGCATACCCCAATAGCAAAAACGCATGTCTAAAGTGCCATGCGTTTTTGGGATGCGTTTTTGGATCACACCAAAAAATGCAGCATGATGCATTTTTTGGTGCTTTTTCAAAAACGCATGCATTTTTTTAACATGGGGCCGTATAGGAAACACATGCTTTTTTGCAACGCACTAAATGGTACCATGGGTTTTTGCATGCGTTTTTTAAGGCTGCTTCACACCTAACAGCAAAAACGCAATCCAAAAACGCAGGCTTCAAAAAGCAACCTTAAAAAATGCATGCAAGTGTGACCCTAGCCTTACCCACAGCCCTGGTGGGCAGTGCAAGAGCGCACGGAAGAAAGAGAGAGTGCACAGGGGAAGAGATGGTCACCATCCTCAGCCCCACAGATCCCGTCCCCATTGTGATGTCACCTCCTTCCCAGTGTGATAGCATTGAGCCTCCACTAGTAAATAAATACTTACCTTGACGCAAACCTGTCCTGAATCTTGCTGTTTAGTAATCTGCACAACCTCTCACATCTTCTTTAGCAATTTTCAGTCTGGGACCTCAAGTACTGTTTCAGCCTCAGATGTAACAGTGGCATTATATCCTTATCCACATATGACAACACCACATGCTTCATGTTCTTACGATCTACATTGACCAAGGCATTTACTCTAACTTTGTAAAACATGTCATAATGGAACAATTCTACTTTGTGCAGAAGCTTGTTGCTGAGTGAAGACTGTGGACTATGGAAAGAGATGCAAGAAAATATGATGAGCACAAGATGGTGAGCTGAAATGCAGGATAGGTAAGCAGTGGGGTGAGTATTCCCATAATGTTTTAAATAAATAGAAAAAACTCCAACCTTTATATAGCAGAACTACTGGATAAGAGTATAATAGTGATCCATGCTCTCTGAGGTGGCAGCAGGGAGTAGGAGTATATCTGCTCACTCAATAAGTAATGTCAAAAACATAAAAGTATATATGTAATCAGTCTGTGTCCCCAGTTAGCTACTCCTCTAAATCATTGCTCCAGTAATATCCCAAGAAAACATATTTGGCACAAGGTTATAGTGCTTCAGAATATATTTCTAGACTGAACTGCACACAAGTTCCATGAGAGGATGATAAGTCCATCAGTCGTGAAGACGATATACCTAGATGGTTGAGGGTGGACGCGTAGCCAAACGTCATGATGAGATTAATCATTGAGAGTATACCCATGCCAAAAAAAAACAAATGATAATGACATCACTGTCAACTATGGAGGTCAAGAGAAACCAAAAATGTCCTTTGTACTCACATGGGATCTGCTACCTTATCCTATCATAAAAGAGACACGGAAACCGGAGATATCCATGATGATGGAAAACTAATTTTTACGAAACGCTTAAGGAAATTTTGCAGAATTAGGCTGGGGTCACAGTTGACATGCGTTTTTTTAGTGCCTTTTAAAAACGCATGCTTTTTTACATGCGTTTTTCATGTCATCATGAGTTTTTTAAGGTGTGTGATGGCTCCCTGCGTTTTTGGCTGCGTTTTGAAATCTGCACCCAAAAATAGTGCATGTACTATTTTTTGGTGCGTTTTGAAAAACACATGCATTTTTGAAGAAAACGCATGTGTTTTTATAACATGGGCCCCTATGGAAAACGCATGCAAAAACGCATGTACAATTAGTTCCTTTTAGTGCCATTCAAAAACGCATGCGTTTCCCATAGGAGCCCATGTTAAAAAAAGCATGCGTTTTTTAACATGGGCTCCTACGGGAAACGCATGCGTTTTTGAATGGCACTAATTGTACATGCGTTTTTGCATGCGTTTCCCATAAGGCCCCATATTAAAAAACGCATGCGTTTTTGGAAAAGCACCAAAAACGCATGGGTCTGTCACACATGCTTTTTGGCTATTAGGGCATGCGTTTTTTAACATGGGGGCCTATGGGTGCATTTTTTACATGCGTTTTTGAAAACGCAGGTCTCCAAAAACGCATGTGAAAAATGCTACTGTGACCCCAGCCTTAGTGCATATTATTCCTGCATGCTCTTTGTTAAGTCTGATGCATGAAGCACCAGCTTCGATTAATCAGGGCCACAAAGCATACATTTCCGTTGACGAAGTATCAAAAAATAATTTTGACATTTACATTTGCAATTGATGTTTTATGAAGAACAGAATAGGGCATCATTTTTTATTATTAATGATTTAAATTTAGGAAGCATACAATTCTTTTTAGCTGTGAAGAACATCTGACAGCAGCTAATGTTCACTTACTTAATATTCTATTCGTAACATAATACTTTCATTGTCCATACAGAAGTAGTGTAGCTGTATTTCCCAGGTTCAAAGCGGTAAACATTGCCCTGTATGAAACATTCTGCTCTGAAAGCAGAAGCATCAGTCTCCATGTCTATCTTCCAGCAGCACGGCATGATATTATATAAGGACAAACAATCACATAATAGCCTAGGATGGAAAGTACTGGGCAGTGTGTTAGAAGTGGGAATGGAGAGGTGTTGTATAAGCAATTGTTATTCAAATGGTTTAAAGTGACTGGTAGATGCAGAAAGACAGAGGGAGGCAGAGAAGAAGGGAAGCTGGGAAGCTCGGCCAGATATATTGATTTTCTGTTTTATTTTAAATGTCTCTTCTTGAATTCAAAAGAGATTTGCGGGGGAGATAGTCTGATTTGCTTATAACCCTCAGCGTTAATTCTGTAATAGCAAGTAAAACCTTCCAGAATTCCTTCTATTCTACTGGTTTTCTGGTCATTATACTCAATGTGGCTGGGTCATTAAAATAATAGCTTAACAAGTAAATAGGCAATAGGTAGTATGACCATTTAAAACTATAAACTTTAGGAAATTGAATATGATTGTCTTCCAAGTGAAAAAAATAAAGGATTTATTTCATTAAGTTTACAATTTATCCATTGTCGTACAGTCCCCAACAACATTAAAGTAGCATTAAAGTAGCAAAGTTGATCCTCTGCTCCATTCAGAAAAGACTCTGTTGAAGTTCTCAGGTTCAATAGTAGAAAAAATAAAGGGAAAATGTGGAATCCAACTGCGCTGCTGTACAATTGACCATATACCACAGAAATTGGTGAATGCAAGTGGATTTATTCAACGTGTTTCAAGGTATATTTCTCACCCTTTCATTGGTACAACCACCAGTGTTACATTGCTCCTCATAGGCGTTAACCATACAGTAGGTCCCCTCAACCACTCTCTGACAATGGCATCTGAGAGCCTAAATTCTTCCACACAGGACTTGGTGGTTCATGTCTATGAGGATACTTTCTGGAAGGTGGTAGGGGGCCTCACCTGGCATTCTCCCAGTCTAAGGCTTCTGGCAGGGATGCTACCAAGGCAGGGAAAAACTATAAGAAATATGTGGAATCCAATTGCGCTGCTCTACAATAGACCATATACCACGGAAATTGGCATATGGAAGTGGCCAATTTCCTTGGTATATGGTCAATCGTACAGCAGCGCAATTGGAGTTTTTAGGGAGGGTTTTTGTTATTTTGGATAATGATAATTCACTTACTAACTTAGGCTACCTACCTTAGGACAGTATCTTAAAGATGCGAAGAGTGCCATGCAATTTTTCCACTTATTGCTGGTTAGGGATTTTCGTTAATTGTATCTTAAATAAATGGAGTGAAAATACTTAGCTTGGAGTGGATAGGAGTTTTATCCCTTTTTTTAAATTCATGTAATGCTATCACCTCTAGATGTGCTTTGGCTGAAAGTGCTGCACCTGGATAACTGATCTGCAGCTGTTCTTTTCAATGATTGATTGAGACCTTTTATTTGGTTGATTGTAAGTTTTCACATACAGTCCCTGACAAAAGTTATGTCGTTTATCCATGTTATGTAAATAAAAGCTTATAACCGGACGTTAAATTCATCCATTGGTTGTATACATTACTCTTTTGAAAGCTGAAACCCTCCGAAATGTAGTTTAGGTTAAGAAAATAAATTGCCATCATTGCTGAAATATTGATCATTTAATGAACACAGAATGGTCAGATTTTGGCAAGACAAAAGTTTAGTCGCCCACAAAAAAGTAATGTGATATTCAAACAAATAATTAACTTAACATACAAATATATGTTGCATAACATTGGTGAATAAAGTTGTGATGCTATTAGAGTCATATTTAATATTTTGTGTGACTTCCATGAGCTTGAAGGGCTGCATCCATGTGGTTCAACAATGATTCATACAATTTATTAATGAAGTCACACCACTTGATTTTGAGGCGATATTGCAGGCGATATTGCGTTGTGTACCTTTAGGGTATTAAAGGAAATGGCTGTAATCCATTATCAACATAGGTAATCAAACTTAAGGTACCGTTACACGACGCAATATCGTCTGCAATATCGCCTAAAAGTCACGTTGTGTGGTTAATTGCAATTGATATCGTGAGTGCGCCGTGTCTTGAAACAGGGCGATGTGACTGCAATTTATCACTGGAGCGACATCGCCTGATTTATGTGCAGACAATTAGATCAGGCGATGTTGTATAGGCGATGTGGTAGGATCGCTCAGTGTGACACCGCAATAGTGATGATGAAAGCAACTTCCCTATTTATTACATTGATAAATATTAGGGCCACTTTACACACACCAACTTATCTGTCCAATTTCTGACCAACTTGCTGGTTGCAGTGAAATCATGGACACATTGCTCCATTTTGTGACTGTGTACAATGGAACAATGTGTCCATGATTTCACTGCAACCAGCAAGTTGGTCAGTAGTTGGACAGATAAGTTGGTGTGTGTAAAGTGGCCTTTACTCGCTGGGTTGCTCATACCCAGCGAACGAAAGTTACTTTCATCATCCTAGTTGCGTTGCCTACGATATCTCCTCATGTGACAACTACAAGGCAATCTTGGAAAAGTGCCAAAAAATGTGTGCGCTCCCGTGAAATTGCAAGCGATATTGAATCGATATTGCATCGTGTAATGGTACCTTTAGGGTGATTCAGCTAGTAAAACCAAAGACTTAAGGGTGATCTGATTCCAATTTATCCCAATATATGAATGGTCAGAACAGAAATATTTCTAATGATCTTTTTACAACTGTCACCTACTGTCATCTAACAAGAGAATATCCACAGCATCTTGAGGAAATAAGGTTTAATCATAATCACGAGCAATAATTTCCTACTATAAGAGCAATGAGATTATGGATCTCCCTTTTTCACATCCTTGGATGTTTTTCTTACAAAAATAAGATTTTCGCATATAAGTAGGATTCTTGTGATGGAACGTTGATCCAGAAACTAGTCCAATTGACAGCCTGGAGCCTGGAAGGAATTTTTCCCTAGTATAGGGCCTTTACCTTTTGCCTAATAGAATTTTTTGCTTTCCTCTGTTAGATTAGTAATTGAACTCAATGGAAAAATGTCTTCTTTCAACCGTAAAGCTATGAAATGACAAGTAAGTGCATACATTTTAGAAAGAAGTACAGTTCTCACTAATGCTGACTGCAAACTTTAAGTAGAAATTGTATCTGCCTACATTTTGGAAATGGAAAGTGATGTAAAAATATCGCTTCAATGTGTAAACTTGAGGCCAGATAAGGACTAGGTATGGTCCTGCTAGTGAACCATGGTTTGAAATAAGGCACAGAGACAGTGTGTTATGGCTGCTCTCTCTGTGCAGAGGACACTAACAAAGTAGCAGTACCTTAGAAGTAAAGCACAAAACAACAGGTGCAATGCAGTATGTCTGATCCTAACAATTTGCGCTCTCACTGTCACTAAACCTGTTCTCTTTAGCACAACCCTCATATAACACAAATATGTGCTAATGGGTACTCACAAATATATACCCTAAATGTGGTTTAAATAAAATAAGATCAAGTGACCAGATCATTGATCAAGTGACCAGATTCATATGCTGTGGTCTGAGCAAGGGAAATATATATTGGGCTAAACTGCAAATAATGTCAAACTATCATATAAAAGAACAAGGTCTTAGGCCCATAAATTATAGGAAAGTGATCCATCCTTATTGATTAAAATAATAGGTGAGTGGATATCACAGTGGTGGAGGGGTACGATTAACAGCAGGAGAGGACAATATATATATATATATATATATATATATATATATATATTAGTATATTGGTGCAGCACAGCTCCCCTAGGTGCTCAGCAGTCACAACTCCTCTCCTCCTTGCTGTATAAGTATACAAAATAAAGGACTGAAGAGTGCTGCAGTCCTTTATTTTGTATATATATATATATATATATATATATATATATATATATATAGTAGTGCAGGGTAAGTATAACACAGTATGTGAATTAAAGATTGCATAAATAGCTCAAATGCAATGCACTATAATCATTCAAATAGAGTCCTCACCTGCTGGGATGGTGGCAGACCCTCAAATAGATGCTAATAGATTTGCCTAGCGGTGTCTGCTGGTTTTCCCCCATCGTTAGTTACACACAATTTAGGATTTGTGGGTTTGTTCTTAAATTGGATATATACTTAATTTTGAACAGGTACAGTTTTTTTGTGTCTCAAGCCAAAAAAAGTCTTGCTTTATTTTGGATAGCATTGGGAAGGTTAAAAAAAGAGGTACAATCTTTTTGTAATTCACTCATGAAGGCGGTATTTTACTGGCTGACTAGTGGTAAAAATATAGCCTTGAACAAATCTCATTGCTCCTCTCCCCGGCCACCCTGCTGCTTGCTGACCAGTCACATCTCACTTTTTCCACTTTCATGGTCATGACTTTTCCTTGTAGGCCAAGTCTTCTGGACAGGTACCGGAGGTCACTGTGCATCACAAGGTAGCAGCATACATTATGATTTTACATAATTGTGAGCTTGTAGGTGGTCAGAAGTCTCAGAAAATAGTGAAGAAGAAAAAGTTGTGGCACTGACAGAAATAAGATCGGAAATCAAGGAACGAGCAGTCAGGTGGCTGGAAAAGTGAATGATGAGGTGAGTTTTATTTTTGTTTATTGTACATGTTGAGTTCATAAGCAGGAGTCATACCTAAGTCCAATGTTTATAACTCAGGACTGCCTGTAGCATAAATGCATATGGAAAAGGCTTGCATGTGGTGTCAGTCACATTGATATGTGTAGTGCACCATGCAAACTTACAACCTTTTAGTGACATTTCTTCTATTAGATCAGGTGGGTTACCCAGCACTATAGTTGTGCACCCCACATGGACATACATTTTTCCAGTCTATTGCTTTTAATTTAGCTTAGGGACTCACTTGACAACAAGTAATCTTGAGGTAACTTGCAAGATGTGTACTTTGGCAAAAGGATCAACTAATACCTTGTGTATATTTTCATTGATAATAGGTAGATATGAGTTTATTCATCAGTATTTTGCCCCTGTTCTGCCTCTGCCTTTACCATGACGCCCAGCTGCATCCTGCAATGAACTAATATTGTGACCAGGTATTTCTAAATACGGTTGCATTTTCTTTGACGTTATAGCATTTTAAAGTAATATTTTTATTAAAGGGAAACTCCAGGGAGATAGAAAAAATTTGTATGGTCTCTGCACTCCTAGGCTATAATGTAAGCTGTCTGTTACACTTGTATAATGTTTAGAACTCATATGAATCACTTATTCATTAACTGCTCCTTACCCGTCACGTCCGCCGTATGAGACAATACGTCACACCTGATTGTACAGCTGGGCCCTCTTCGTCCACACTCAGCTTAAGATTGTCCGATAACAGATGCTTCCTCATTCAGTCATGTGTGCATGATGTCATAAAAGGTCCTACACTGAGGCTCTATCTGGATATCTGCTTCTGTACAGACAGCAGGGGGCGTGAAAACACCTCCTCTCAGCAGAGACTGCCACAATAGGACCTACTGTGACATCACGCCATGTGATTGAATGAAGAAGTGTCTGTTATCAGACATACAGAAGCTGACTGCAGAGAGCAGGGGGAACTGCACAGTGATGTATTGACCCATACGGGAGGGGTGACAGGTGACAGAAGTTAGTGAATAAGTGGTTTATATGAGTTATAAATATTATACAAGTGTATCAAGCAGTTCAGCATTATAGTATAGCAGTGCAGGAATCATACACTTTTTTTTATCTTCTTGGAGTTCCCCTTTAAACACTGACAAACTACCCAAGTAACATAGCACATTCTTTTTTCCACAAAGTAAATTAGCTTTTATTTTCTGAACATAAGATAGTGACGCCAAGCTATTGCCTCAAGGTACCTTTACACGCTGCAATCTCGCCTGGCATTCCTAAAGGCGACATGTCGCCCCGGAGCAATCGCCGTGAAATTGCCTCACAGTTGCGGCGTGTGATTGGGGAATTTCGCTGCGATAAATCGCCTCTCAGTCGTCACCTGATTCCTGAGCACTGCTCTGAAATCAGCTGCAATTATGAAGGCGATATTTCCGGGTTGTGGCGTGTGATAGGGCGATAGTGATGGAAACAGCATTGCCTAGGATTTCCCGTAGGCGTGCCATAGCGTGCTGGAGTCCGCACCCTGTCCGAAATGATTGGTGTGGGCTACTGTGTTCCCATTGGCTGTCACTTGACACCGCGTCACATCACACAATGGAAATGGCGTCATGTATTAGCCAGCCTTCCAAAGCAGGCTGCCCAATCGTAACGCTGGTGCGTTGTCCTATGGGGCGCGGTGTAAACCACTGCGGCACACCTATCTCCTTGCCGTGCTGAACATGTACGCCCACATTGCCTTTGGAATTGCGGCGTGTGAAGCGGTGTTGGAATTCGACAGGATTGCTTCCGCTGAGGGTGAGGCGATTCCCGGAGTGACACATCGCCTTACTTTCAGGGTGAAATTGCGGCGTGTGATGCCACCATCGGCGATCTGAGGCCACCATGAAAAATGTGCACGCTCACATTACATCGCCTCATATCGCCAGGCGAGATTGCGGCGTGTGAAGGTACCTTCAGTGTGATGTGATGGTGAGCTTAACATTTGCCATTTCTGTCCTTGCCACAAACTTTCAATTTGAAGTAATCTGATTGTTTTCTATGAGTGATTTTATTAAAACATGATTTTTGTGTCTGTTTTTTCTCTATAGTCACACGGCTATTTGCTAATTAGAGGTTTACATACTATAACATTGTAATGTTCATAAGATCTGTGGAAATGCACTTAAGAATTCTGACTCATAATTGCAGAACCTCGAGGGAAAATCAACATATAATATTACAACCTAGCATGGTTTCATTGACGTCTTCTCCTTGTTGTGGTTTGATTTATGTTTCTAATATTACCTTTCATATTGGAATGAAAGAATCGATTTATTGAGAGTATTTTCAGTATGCAAATGTTCTAAATAATTGTCTTGCCTGACCCCAATCATGTGATATTACTGATGGTTAATCAATAATATTGGATTTTTGTGCTTTTGACACAACACTGAATACTACATGTATTATGCAGATGGCACTATTAATATTTACTCAATTTCAATTGATTGTACTAGCTTAATATATTCATCAAGATGAGAATAACCTGCTACCACAATCCTAACCACCTGGTTAGCCTACTTTTTCCCTTAACCTTGATAATTTTTCCCACACTTTTTTTCCTAATGTTTTCGGTCCTATTGTAAATGGAGCCATTTACAAGTTCTTCATTTCCAACTTAGCTTGACCCCTGTTTGTCTAGGGACCTATAACAATATCTCGGTGCATCACTGTGGTACATACAATGTTGCATATGGTATTTCTGGTATTACTCTTAGCAAAGAAAACCCAAACGTATGTGCTCACAATCCAGAGGTGCTACGTCTTAGACGCAGTGCCTCCAGACCTTCGTGAACCCATAGGTAAGCGTAGGGAGCCGGCAGCTGCCCTGTTTTTAGTGGGTGTAGGGCGGCTACTCCCTGCATTCACCAGCAGGAGATTGCTCTTGACTGTTAATTGCATGCTGCGGAGCTGCGGGAGTACGGCAACCCTTATTGCAGCTGAAATGACGCTGCGGTGGGGTGAAGCTGTGTTTTCTTATTGTGAGCATGCGCACTAAGTGAAGCCATGACTCATACCTGGACTTTCTAATTTTCCAATAGACTTTCAACCTCTATTTGACATTCCGCTTATTAAACTTGCTTTATGTTTACCTATATTTCTCTATGTTCAAATACTGGAAATTTATAGTTCAAAGAATTGTTAACTACATAGAAAAGGCACTGAAAGCTTATGACAACATAAAGCCCAATGGTTCCTTTTTTAAGCCATAAAATCAGTTTCTTTTAAAAGTTTACCATTGACAGGCACATTCACAGATCGTACAGTTTAAACAGAAGACTTGTTTTTTCTCAAACTACGGTGGTATAACATGTTTTATGATTTCACTTCATTATTATGGTCTCAGAAGCCTGAAGGTTATAGATATGGTAATATGCTTGGTGGTTCAAGAGGTTGTCCGCTTATTTTTATTGTAACAGATATGAAAATTAATTTACAGTAAATCAAGGTCACTTTGAATTTTACCCAAAAAATTCCAATTAGTTGAAATATTCGGCCTTATTTTGCTAGAATTTAAAGGAATAAAATGGCTTAAAAGAATTGTACTTACCCTGTCCTAACCTGTTCCACTGCACTGACCCTCTGTGGTTATTATAATAAAAATAACAATGGTTCTGTCTTCTTCATTGGTATGGTCACCAGTACAGTCTTATCTTGGCCATTTTGAAATTATTTTGGTGCTTGGCATCTACAGCATCCTTATGAAGTCACCACCTCGTTAGGTGTAGGTGTGAAGATGCTGAGAGACAGGACCAGGGCAGGGTTGAGAAAGGAACAGGAGGTGACCGTATGAGTATATTTTACTTATGTGAATCTGTTCTGGCATCTGGAGAGACATCAGTTCCTTCACATGAAATAAAAAAAATTTACATTTCGAGCCAAATTTGTGCATATTATTGAATTCACATTTCGTCTGATTGGCTAATTACAAGTTCTCTATATTGTATAAGTATTACAGGTTTTCCTCCTTAGAATCGTGCTGCTTGCTTGTTTTTGCATGTAAGAGAGAATGACGGCACTCTCCGGTCTTCTGTTATGTGCAGGCTTTTAATTCAGAAGGTAGGGGTTATATTGTTTGCAGGGAGGGGGTACAGAGGTTAACAATGGCTGAATTGTTTTGCGTGGTTAGCGCTTCAACAGTCTTGGACCCGTTGATGCACTAATCACGGAAAACGGTGCAGCCATTGTTAACCTCTGTACCCCCTCCCTGCAAACAATGTAACCACTACCTTCTGAATTACAGTCATATGAAAAAGTTTGGGCACCGCTCTTAATCTTACTCATTTTTTTTTGTTTAAAATTGTTTTTTTGCAACAGCGATTTCAGTGTGATATATGTAATAACTGATGGACACATTAATATTTCAGGTTTGAAATTAGTTTTTTTTGTACTAACCAAAAATGTGAATTTGACAGGTGCCAAAGTATGGGCACCCTTCTGATTTTCTTGATTTGAATACTCCTAACTACTTTTTACTGACTTACTGAAGCACTAAATTGGTTTGGTAAACTCATTGAGCTTTAAACTTCATAGCCCGGTGTATCCAATCATGAGAAAAGCTATTTCAGGTGTCCACTTGCAAGTTGTTCTCCTAATTGCATCTTCTCTGAAGAGTGGCATCATGGGCTCCTCAAAACAGCTCTCAAATGATCTGAAAAAAAAGATTGTTCAACATAGTTGTTCAGGGGAAGGATACAAAAAAGTTGTCTCAGAGATTTAACCTGTCAGTTTCCACTGTGAGGAAAATAGTAAGGAAATGGAAGACCACAGGGACAGTTCTTGTAAAGGCCAGAAGTGGCAGGCCAACAAAAATATTAGAAAGGCAGAGAAGAAGAATGGTGAGAACAGTCAAGAACAATCCACAGACCACCTCCAAAGACCTGCAGCATCAACTTGCTGCAGATGGTGTCACTGTGCATCGGTCAACAATACAGCGCTCACTGCACAAGGAGAAACTGTATGGGAGAGTGATGTGAAAGAAGCAGTTTCTGCATGCACGCCACAAACAGAGTTGCCTGAGGTATGCAAAAGCACATTTGGACAAGCCAGTTTCATTTTGGAAGAAGGTCCTGTGGACTGATGAAACAAAGATTAAGTGGTTTATCATACAACAAGGCGTTATGCATGGCGCCACAAAAACACAGCATTCCAAGAAAAACACTTGCTACCCACTGTCAAATTTGGGGGAGGGTCCGTCATGCTTTGGGCTATGTGGCCAATGGCGGCACCGGGAATCTTGTTAAAGTTGAGGGTCGCATGGATTCCACTCAGTATCAGCAGATTCTTGAGAATAATGTTCAAGAATCAGTGTCAAAGTTGAAGTTATGTCGGGGATGGATCTTTCAGCAAGACAATGATCCAAAACACCGCTCCAAATCTACTCAGGCATTCATGCAGAGGAACAATTACAATGTTCTGGAATGGGCATCCCAGTCCCCAGACCTGAATATCATTGAACATTCTGTGGGATGTTTTGAAGCGGGCTGTCCATGCTCAGCGACCATCAAACTTAACTGAACTGGAATTGTTTTGTAAAGAGGAATGGTCAAAAATACCTTCATCCAGGATCCAGGAACTCATTAACAGCTACAGGAAGCGACTAGAGGCTGTTATTTTTGCAAACGGTGGATCTACTAAATTTTAATGTCACTTTTCTGTTGAGGTGCCCATACTTTTGCACCTGTCAATTTTTCAAATAATGCATATTTCACATTTTCGGTTAGTACAATAAACCTCATTTTAATCCTGAAATATTACTTTGTCCATCAGTTATTACATAAATCACACTGAAATAGATGTTACAAAAATCCAAATAAAAAAAAAAAAAAAAGACTAAGATTAAGAGGGGTGCCCAAACTTTTTCATATGACTGTAAAAGCCTGCACCTAACAGAAAACCGGAGAGTGCCGTAATTTTCTCTTATTTGCAATCGTTGTGCTTTTATACACACTCAATACTGGTTGGTGCTTCCCTGGTATATTGGACTTGAAATTCTGGAAAATTGGTGCTTTGTTTTGCTGTTGCCCAGATTCACGTCTCCATTATTTCTGCTGGCTTGTTTTTGTAGCCTTCTTTATGGTCTGAACAGCACTCTTGACCTTACATTGGCCACTGATGAGGACATTGAATATGGAAAACATGTTTTTCAGTCAAAAGTGGCTGATGGACAAGTCTGGCCATATGTGCTTCCATCAACTGCAATGTTGAGAATAGTAGAGCCCTGCAGTCTGTACACAAGTGTACAACATTAAGCAAAGGAGAAACGCATTGTACTCATAATACTGCTAAATTAATTAAATATACTATAAGAATGTCAAAGTCATTTCTCAGAAAGGGTACAGAACACAGGCAAAGGGTAAGCAGGAAGAAAGAAACATGTAATGTCTGTATACTCTTATATCCTGTGATCCCGGGCTGTAATGTCTGTATACTCTTATATCCTGTGATCCCCGGCTGTAACGTCTGTATACTCTTATATTCTGTGATCCCTGGCTGTAATATCTGTATACTCATATTATGTGATCCCCGGCTGTAATGTCTGTATACTCTTATATTATGTGATCCCTGGCTGTAATGTCTGTATACTCTTATATTCTGTGATCCCTGGCTGTAATGTCTGTATACTCATATTATGTGATCCCGGGCTGTAATGACTGCATACTCTTATATTCTGTGATCCCTGGCTGTAATGTCTGTATACTCCTATATTCTGTGAGCTCTGGCTGTAATGTCAGTATACTCTTATATTCTGTGATCCTGGCTGTAATGTCTGTATACTCTTATATTCTGTGATCCCTGGCTGTAATGTCTGTATACTCTTATATTCTGTGATCCCCGGTTGTAATGTCTGTATACCCTTATATTCTGTGATCTCCAGCTGTAATGTCTGTGTACTCCTATATTCTGTGATCTCTGGCTGTAATGTCAGTATACTCTTATATTCTGTGATCCTGGCTGTAATGTCTGTATACTCTTATATTCTGTGATCCCTGGCTGTAATGTCTGTATACTCTTATATTCTGTGATTCCCGGTTGTAATGTCTGTATACCCTTATATTATGTGATCCTGTGCTGTAAGCCTGTTTACTATATTACTCCCTTCCCTGCCCAAGATCTGTGGTATATCCGACCTGTACCTGGCTTACATGGGGGGCAGATTTATAAGAATTTCTCAGGACAGGAACTTTTTTAACATATCCAGTTGTGGAACTTATTTTTTTCTAAGATCCATTAATGAAAATGTACAATTGTTTGTGAAATATGCCCTTTAATAAAAACTATGGTTAAGGATCATAACTAATCCTAAACATGTTAGATACTTTGCTTAAGTCTCCATCTGTATCACAATTTCTGGGTAATTCAATAAAGCCAAACATTGATTTTACCAGATCATAAAAGCCATACAATGATTACTGGCAAACAGGGTAAAATTTGATATCCAATATCGCTGACAAGCTGTTAACATCCCATATTGACAATAATATGATGTAGTGTTTTCCAATTTTACAATATAAGTGTTAGTTTTTATTATATTCTGGTCCTGTATTGTTAAAGGAAAACTGTCAGGCTAAAAATCCATATGTAACTGCTATCATTTTCTAATTCCTCCCTCTAAACTTTCTTTTTTATGTATTTCTATTATTCATTCTCCCCTCCTATCTTCTCTAAATGTCAAAATAAAAGTTGCATTTCCTGTGTCACTCACAGTGATTTCTCTGCTGCCCACTCCCACTCAATGATTGAATATTCATGCTTCATGACACTGTCCTGCCTCCTCTCTGATCTGCCTGTTGTGCGACTCATTCACTGCAGACAAATGAAGGGAGGGGGAAAGAGCAGTGATCTTTGCTGCAGCTCTTCATATAATTGTGTATATGAGACATGTGTAGTGTCTGCAGTCTGAGATATTTTTATGTGATTATAAGAATATTTGATCACTTCCTCAGCAGATACACACAGTGCATGTCTGAAAGAAAACCAAAGTTCATATATACACATAGAAATCTAACAGGTTTCAGCACAAAACTTCCCCCCTCCCAGCCCAGAACACAGAGGGGAGGGAGTGAACACAAGCCTGAATGGGTGTGAATATTTAAATAACATTTATACAGCAACTGGACTATTCAGTTGGAAATATAATAGAGAGGACTAATGCACCAGCTCCTTGCAGGATATGAAGATGCTGAAAACATGGAAACTAGAAAGTGCACAATAATGGTTTTACATGTTTTTAAAAGGTCTGCCCAGGAACTATTCAAGGGTAATATTACTGTCATACTGAAAAATTACCTGACAGTGTCCCTTTAATTAAGGCTTTCTGACCTTGACCATAGTACAGGGGCGGACTTATCATTGGTGCAACCTATGCAGCTGCACAGGAGCCCAAGAGATGTAAGAGCCCACTTCTACCTTCAAACCAGGTGTAATTGTGCATTATTTTGAGCTCTTGAAGTACAAAGGGCGCATATATTGTTGTTGCAAAGGGGCCTCTTTTCTCTGTGTCCCTCAGTGCCATAGTGTATTTAACACAAAAAAGTATCCCAGACAAATAGGAATCGTGATCTTAAAGTGTAACTGCTGTTTAAATTTTTATTTAATAATAATGTAGAGCAAGAGATTTTAATAAACTTTCAAATATAGTTCATTCTGTTTGAAATCCATTCACAAACCTTCCACAAGGTGTCCCCACTGCACTATGTGTGAAGCACACATATGTTCATTCTCAGTCAGATCCATCTTCTGTGAATACGGGGCATGTAACCATATAAGGGTGAGGGTGTGGCCTACAGTGCTGACTGCAGCTGGTGAGGAAGCAATGTATCAGGTTACAGCACATTGATAAGCAATGTCAGAATATCAGGATCAGTGTAAACTCCTCTTTCCTTGGCACAAGCTTCTTATCTGCCATCTGTCTCCACACAGCTCAGTCATGATTTCTGTTAACCCCTTATCTGCTGGCTCACCACACAGCTCAGGACCTGTCTTGCTTTTTCTCTCTATCACATTACACTGCCCCTACCAGCTGCTGGCCTTGCCCTCACAGCCATAAAATGCAGTTTTTATAAGAGCACAAAGAAATGTGAGTAAATAAGTCACATGGCATATTGAAGCATTATCTTAGCTGCTATGTGATCCATCATTAACAACCAGTGCAGTATTGCTATTTTTTTTATAAAATGACATTTACACTTTAATGAAGGCACCAACACCAATGTGAAAACTACAATATGATTTTTCAATGTCATATTATTTTTAATTATAAATAATAATTGAATAATGGCATTGAAATAAAACATAATCACCAACATTTCAAAAGCACATTTTAATTGTAATTTAATAAGGAGTCCTATTGTGATTATCACCTTCAGAATGAGCCACATATTAAATATTTTTATAACATCTAAGATACGTTTCTCCTAAAAGTTTGAAGTTACTTTGTTACGAGACAGAACTTTAAAGAAATGACTCTAATTTCCATCAAGACGGGACCATGGACTACCATTAATAATGGAGAGGAGGTTAGGTCAACTTCTCATTCATTTTCTCTAAAGAAATCCGGAGAAGTGTTTCTGTAGCTGTGTATCTGAGAACATTTCAATAATTTACATGGGTTCGCCAAAGATGAGCTCAAAAAGCTTGGCTTGGATTTGTGCTAACTATTCAAGCCTTAGTAATAGCCAAAATGGTAAAAGACCTTTCTCGTGCATGTAGAATATTGATATAATGGAGAGGCCTGCACTCTATTTAAAATGTGGCTATGAGAAAAACACTATTCCGTAATTGATTGACAGCTTCACAATGACCTGAACCTTCTTCCCAAGCACTGTTTGCATTGTAGCGATTTCTGCACAATTAGGTAATGTTCTGTTCATTTGAATGGCATCTTAGTCATTTGTTACACTTGAAAGAACATAGTTAGCGAGCTTGGACCTTAATCTCTTACCCCATAGGACACGATCAGGTCACATTACTCTAATTTCATCTGATGAAAGCCGCCCAGGTATAAACTAGATGAATGAAACCCGTAGAAATACAAGAAAGCAGGTGAATTGTTCAGTTAAATGGGACCACAATGATCATGTTCTGTTACCACCTCGGACCGATAGAACATAATTGGACTTTTTATTTTTTCCCTTAAAGTTGAAATGTTCTCCGCTTGGCTAAAGTATTAATTTTCACCTATGCTAAACTCTGCCAATGAATAATTTATTGCTTATTTATTCTGCCTGAAAGGAAGGTCAGAATATGCATTTAAATGGAAATGCGCTTTGCAAGAGTAGCACAAAAGAAGCTTGTAATATCATTGCCTTTCAGCTGGACGGAGATGGCAAGTGGCAGGCCGGCTATGAGTGGAGGCAGCCACTTTATACTGGGGTCTTATCAAACACTATCACTATTGTAATACACAGGATTGCAGGAAAGGGTTGTACCGTCAAAATGTCCCTGGGGCTCACTTTGATGTCACCTACCAAGACATCAATGCATAATGATACGTGACTGCTCCAAAGACACTGACTCGTAACATCTGTGAATCCCAAGATTGCTCCAGCTGTTTGTCAGGTTGAGAATTTTGCTGTGTCTTTTAAACATAAAAAAAAATTCACACCCAAAATGTAAAAATGTCACCCTCAAATATTGTTTAAAAAAAAAATTATACTTATAAATTAATAAGAAGAGATTTTTTGACAGCACAAGAGATTTCGTATAGTTGTCTCAGGATGGGTGATAAATGATTGATCTTTGACAGTGCCAGTAATCAAGGGAATGAGGCTCTTAAAAAGAACCAAACACCAGGATCTAGTGCTATGCAGAAGGTGATTGACGTGTGCAACATGACAGCACTATTTTTTTTCATTACTCCCCTGTCTTTATCTTGGCTGGATGAGAGGGAGGGGGATTTGGCTTACAACCATAAGACAAGCCCACAGGGGAGTAACAAAAGACTCTGAATAGTGATGTCATGCTGCACACATAAATCACCTGCTGCATAGCACTAAATCCTGGTGCTTGGTTCCCTTGAAGAGCCTATGACAAATGAAGCATTGCCCTTTCCAGCTTATGGCTGTATTTACTGCCATTACTTCATTTAGTGAGAGCTAAAGTTGTAGGGATCATTAGCCTCAGACATCTGCAGTTTAACCCTTTGCACCCCCAAGTGACTTTCCGTTTCTCATTTTTTCTTCTGCTGCTTCCAAGAGCCATAACTTTTTAATTTGTGTTTGAATGCATCCGTATTACGGCTTGTTTTTTGTGGGATGAGTTGTAATTTTAAATGACATAATTAACTTCACCGTATAGTGTTCTAAAAAACATTCCAGGTGTGGTGAAATTGCAAAACAAGTGAAATCACAAATTTGGGGTGGGGGAGGGGGGGAAAGCTTTGTTCACTATGTTTAATACAGTAGAATTGCTGGCGTCGGAGATGTGCCGCCAAACGCATCTTTTTAGCTCTTCAGAATTACAACCTATGTATTGGACAATACAAGGTGCATTCAATCATATACACCACATTTGTCGTACAGCAATTGATGAACAATTGGACCTAAAAGTGCTGGTTCTCTGAACATATCCACAGCTGTACATCTGGTATGACTGCATTTAAAAAACCCTACAGTACTCCCCTCACTCTCTATCATTATATAGACAACTGTCACAAAGGCAATAATTCTCCCTAAAATGTTAGTCTTAATGTGTTCTAATTAGGGATGGGCGAATACTAAATTACTCAGACTTGCTAGACTCTAACGAGTAGGATCCCGATACTCGCTACTCATTGCGAGTCTAGCGAGTTCAATGTAAATGAATAGGGAAGCGAGTATTGCAGCGATTCCTCTGCTGCTGGACCCCATAAAGGGGTCTGGCAGCAGAGGAAAAACCTGCAATTCCCCATTTTATTCTTTAAAAGCCAGCAGCAAAAAGCCGCGGGCTTTTAAAGAATAGTTAAAAAAAAAACGGATTGAACCGGATTGAACCGGACCGGTTCAATCCGGTCCCATAGACAGTCATGTTAAAGTTAACCTGATTGAACCTGACGGGGTCAATCCGGGACAATCCGGTTCAAAGAAGTAGAGGAATAGAATTTACAATTGATTTTCATTGGACTCGTTACTGTGCGAGTAATCGCAATGAAACTCGCAGAGTAAGGAGTCGGCCGAGTACCCTGCTACTCGCAGAGTAACGAGTTGATTCGCCCATCCCTAGTTCTAATGAGAACATTTTACACAATAATGTAAAGTGTCATATTCATTACAGTATACTTTATCTTGAGGTTCGTGGGCTTTGCTGAATAATATGTTAGCGAGGCTTTCACCTCTCCTTGCAGTCAATATTATTCTGATGTCTTCCGAGTAGCAGAGGATGTTTTTAAATTATCAATAGAATATTTTTTTTTGCTCATGTCAAATTTTAGTCTTCCATATGCCAAAAAGGCTGCTCATTCACATTTTAAATATTTTCTTTTAGAAAATAGAAATATAGAGGCTTTTTAAGTATTTTCTCAATATTTTGTTATCATATGATTATTCTCAATTTAGAAAGTGATGTACTTTTTACATCTGATTCCTTAATGGAATCTGTCAGTAGAATTTCAAACCCAAACACCACCCCCTGCCAAAAAAAAAAGAAAAAAGGAAAGAAAAACTATTTATATTCTGAGTTAATGCTTCATTGACAAGTCCAGCACTTTACCTACATAGTCCATTCCTTTATTGCTGAGAATCAGATTTTGAATTGATATGCAAATTGCTATAATAGATCTGAGGCCTCTGTCACTCCAGCTCTATTCCCCACCCACCGGGCACTGCTTGATTAACTGTTACTTTACATGAGTCAAATATCTAAAAGTAAGAGACAAACAGAGCGTAATGGGTCTTATCGTTTAGGAATTATTAATACCATATAATTGCATGTGCTCACCTGAGCCAGTTGTGTAAACCCACAATTGGCATATGCTCTTGTACAGATGTTGCTGGATCAGCACTCCCACATGCAAAGTGGCATGTATGCAAATATCCAAGGAATAGTGTTTCCACGATCTGTTCTGCTGTTGAAGAAATGAGGACCACACAAGGTCTTGATGGAATGGTGTTTATTTCCCAACGCATTTTGGGGCCATCCCAGCTCCTTAATCAGGGGTTTGTGTGGTCCTTATTTCCTCAACAGCAGCGCGGATCGTGGAAGCATTATTCCTTGGTATTCTTTACATGAAGTCACTCAGCCTAAAGAAACAGTGCTGGTCAGAGAATAGAGCTGGAGTGACAGAGGTGACAGTGTGATGCCCTGCTCACGCAGGTAGCCATAGCCTTCTCTAATGCACAGCTGGGTTTCCACAGCAGGTACCTACTACATGCAACACCTTCCACCCCGTCACAGTAGGGGGAGCTCAACTCACTGACTTTAGGTGAGATCCCCTATAAATACTGCTGCTGGGGGAGGAGTTACTTAGCGTGTGCAGATGCTAGGAGAGCTGCGAAGAAGTCCTGGTGATCGGTGCAGCGGTTAGGCCCGAACTAGTGACCCGGAGTGGCCCTTCTACGCTGAGCCAAGCCTAGGAGTGGGGACAGAAGGCAAGGAGCAGAGCCAAGGGAAGAAGGAACCGGCGGACGTTCACCCAAGACGTACTGGACTTCGGGGGGTCCGCACCTACAGGATTATTTCAAGACTGCAGAAAACCCCGTCACACCGTGGAGACTTCAGTCATCCGGTCCCCCTGCGTACCCAGAAAGAGGAAACCAGACACTGTAGTGAGAAATCACAAGGCAGTGGTCAGAGAGGGGAACCTATGGACCGCGCAGGACGAGAGAGAGAGAGGACCAGAGGAAGCAAGGAGGCCAGTATGGCTGCATGCAGACAGGGCTTCAGTAACTGCATAGGAGGCCTTATACCCACTTGCTATGGAAGCTCACTATGCACTTGGTCACCTGACAGTGCCCTGGACGTCTTTACCTGCTAATACCACCCGTAAAAAAGGTAAAAGAGAATTTCTACAGTGTGTCTGCGTCTTTCCTCACCGCTCCCGATGCCCCTTACAGACTGCTCCAATACTCTCTATCCAGACTAAAAGTTCCACTCCAAGCTGCCCTTTACACTACGCTGCCCCAAAGGCCCAGCTCTACCTGTAGGGAGCTTTGCCATCTCAGCCGCATTACCATCAACCTCCGGAGGACTGTGGCGGCGCTGGTGACCCATCACCAAGTACTACAGGTGGTGTCACATGACAAACTCTCATCCCTTGTACATACACTCCTTATTGAAGTGTCACCCAGGCCATGGGCTCAGGCGCTGCCACCTCTCACATCCCCGTGAAAGCACCACCGAGTACCTCAGGGCCTGGGGATCGACAACAGAACTTCAGACTTATTTGCATATCAATTCATTTTTGCAGGTCCTATCTTTGAAATAGTGGCATACACATCTAAATATTGTGAGGTGTGAAATCCTAACAGATAATATAATTTTACTCTCCTTGTTCTTTCAGGATTTCAGCACCTCGGACAGTGGACAGATGAAAAAAAAAAAGAAGCAAAGTATGTTTGTTGATTGCAAATTCTTTAGTAAATATACAAAATTACTTGTTCTCCTTAATGTGTCATGGACTATGGTCAGTCCCTGTTTGTTATAAGGATCACCTGCAGGGTCACCACAGTAAAAGTGATTCAGTTCACATATCCTATTGAAATATTAACTCATTCAGAAGGATGAAAGCTCTTTGCGACTCCTCTGGAAGCTGCTGCAGGTCCTAAAAAGGAGGACTCCCCAAATAACCTCAGAACTCCACTTAGGGTTGTTGGTCCTCATCAGTAATGCATAGCTCTTAAGTTTGCTGTGTCATATGCCATTTGAACACTTTTAATTACTGAAGTACTTGTGCTAATGGGACATTTATTGAATAATAACATACCAGTAATTGTTTACAACTTAAAGAGGAACTCCAGTTTGAGAAAACTTTTTAGTACAGTTCCTGCACTGCTACAAGATGAAGCAGATCCGTACACTGCAGTTCTAGGATCCATGGATCTCTTGTAAATTGATAAAATCATACCTGCTCCTCAGCTCTCATCTCTCCTCATGGGACAGAGAATTTTCAGCCTGACAGCTTCGTGTAGGAGCAGAAAGAAGGAGGTGTGTCAGAGCTGTGGATGCTGGAAGCTGCAGAATCATCTTGCATTTACGCCCCCTCACATTTCTGTATAGGGAGGGGGTGTGGCTGCCAGTCCCATGCTCACACCACAATCCTGTCCCTGATATACCATCTTATGTGACAGGGGGGTCCAAACTTCAAATAGCAATCATGTCACCAAGCAGATACTAATACACACTGTGATTCTCTGCTGAATGATGATACCTATTGTGCACTGTTATTTTGAGGCTAGGAGCAGAGGCAAATCATTACATTGATCGATTCAGCTCTGCATGGTCTCCCCTCCCTCATAGGAACATGGTAGCTTCCTATCCCTCCAACTTCAATGGATCATCATCATCACTCCTCAATGAAATGTAGGATGATCCTGCAGCCCCCAGGGTCCACACCCCTGACACACCTCCTGATCTCTGCTGCTGCATGAAGCTCTCAGACTGAAATTTTAAATCCCTTGAGGGAGGAGGGAGATCTGTTGCGCCCAGGCTGTGGGGTACTCGGGTGTCAGGCTCTGAGGGTTTTCAGCATTGTCACAGGGAATGGCGGCCGTGCCTGACCCCGTGTCCTGGGCCTATCTTTCAAGAAGGGTTAATATTTACAGGGGATTATGTACAAAGTTTGTCAACAAGCCACCTGTAGTATCTGGTGAAATATCACCAGCGCCGCCACAGTTCGCTGGAAGTAGACGGTATCGCGGCTGAGTTGGTAAAGTCTTCCACAGGTAGGACTGGGGCCTACAGGGCAGAGTAATGAGATTTGGCAGCTTGGAGTGGAGCTGGGATGGTATAGGGAGTGCTGGAGCAGTCTATGAGGGCACCGTGAACGGAGAGGAATGAAACACGCACACTGCAAAGTCTTTGGCAGGTACAAACGTCTAGGGCACCGACAGGTGGACAAGTTGCACAGTGGGTCCCCACAGCAAGTTGGTATAAGGCCTCCTCTGTTTCTGTGTAATGGTTGAAGCACAGCCTGCTTGCAGCCAGAATTGCCTCCTTTCTCTTCCTGACTCTGATATCTGTCCTCTCCTCTTGTGCGGTCTCCGGGTCACCCTCTCTGATCACTGCGATGCTGTACGGCTGTGTCTGGCTCCCTCTTTTGACCCACGGGGAATAACCGGGTGGTCGAGGACTCCACGGTGTAACGGCGTTTTCTGTGGTCCTAGAGTATCCCACAGGTGCGGATCCCCAATATCCGGCACTTCTTTGGGCAAAACTCTCCAAGTTCCTCACTCCCTCTTGGCTATCTGCTCCTCGCCTTCTGTCCCCACTTAGGCTTGCGAGATGTAGAAGGGCCACTCCGGGTCACTGTTTTGGGCCTAACTGTGGCACCGACCACCAGGACGTCTTCGCAGCTTTCCTAGCGTCTGCACATTCTGACTAACTCCTCCCCCAGCAGCAGTATTTATATGGGGATCTTGCTTAAGGTCAGCAAGTGGGGCTCCCCCTACTGTGCCGGGGTGGAAGGTATTGCATGGAGTAGGTTCCTGCTGTGGAAATGTGGCGCCCCTGCGGGTATGCGCCACAGAGTGGTATTGCATTTAATATCTATATGTAATATTATTGTAAGTTGCTAGGTTAGGATTTCAATCTTATGGAGTCTATTTTTAGCACTCACTTAGGACCGCACCACTTAGAGTAGGGGGAACTGGTAATATGGTAGGTTCCACAGGTGGGGGCGGAGCTTAGGATAGAGTAGAGTGACAGTTGACAGTTTTACCCCAGTCAGTGCTGGGAAGGCAGACAGAGTGGTCAAGCCTGGCAGCCCAGCTGAGAGGAGGGTGCTCCATCTTTATGTGGGGGCCCAGGACAGAAGGCAACGGGCCAGGGCTGGTAGGAGCCAGCTGGTCATGTTGAGGGGACACCGGTGACACGGACAACTGAGGCAGCCAGGAGTTTATCCCTGACTGCAAAGCCGACGAGCTGCAGGCCCAACAGAATCGGGTTGCTGACAGCCCCACAAGGTACCTCTCCCCTCAGGACTGAAAACCGGTTCAGGACACTAGAAGAAACTAAAAGGGACAGACATTTACTGCGGTGCTGGAAGGAAGCCTTTTGCACTCGGGTTATCCTATCTAGACCGGGTAGTGGACAGACCTTATCTTCTAGATACAGACCGTAGGACTGGCGGGGGAGCTCTTCAAAGGTGGTGAAAGACTGAAAGATCTAGAGAAAGAAAGTAATAGACCCTGAAAGACTAAGAGAGGACATCTAGAGACTCCATAAGAGAAACCCTGAGTTGGCAGCAACACCTTAAACCAAACTGTACCGTGTCTTGTTATGTCATCAGTCGGTACCAAGTAAAGCAGAGTTAAACTTGAACTGGTTTCTGTTATTCTTCCTGCCGCAGCTCAAAGGACTTAACATCATCAACATCAACAGCAGAGGGGTAAGAACTGCACCACCTCACCGACTCACCACAATAGCTGCCCTGAGGTAAAGCTCCACCTGTGGGGAGCTGCACCACACTTAGCTGCCTTATCCATCACCTCAGTGGCCGGCTGGCAGCGCCGGTACCATCTTACTGGACTCTACAGGTGGCGTCACGTTCCCCTGTAAATAACCCCTTTAACCCCCACCGTTTATCATCAACATCTGGTATAATTGATCGCCAGGGCATGGCACCGGGGTCCCGACCATCCGTGACTCCCCACACAGAAGCCCCGGTGTCCGAGTCCCTCACCCACCCTAGCTCTGGTTGAATCAGAAACTCAGCTGTGCATTAGAGACGTCTGTAGCTACCTGTGTGAGCAGGGCGCCACAGATCAAAGGAGCAGGTATGATTTTATTGAATTATAAATGATCTATAGATCCTAGAACTGCAGTGTACAACACAGTTTCTTCATGTAGCTGGGCTGGAACTGTACGAAAAAGTTTTCTTTCCCGAGAACCACCATGGGGGGGCATAAGCTACAGTCTAATTTTATCATTGGAAACCTGCTCGGGTAAGACCCTATTTGCACTCCTGCTTTTATCTTCCAATTTTTCCATTATACAACCTAATAGCAACTTTTAAAATGTCTAACTGTAACTCCCAATTTCGGATTCTTGCATGGCTGAATATTTTAGGGGTAAAATATAAAAAAAAAAAAAAAAAAATGTTCTAGCCCTTATTCTTACTTACTTTATTTTTACATATAATAGAACAGTGTGGCTCCATACAACACACTGCTAATGCTGCAGAATAAGCTGCCCATTTGTTTAGGCTAAGCAATTATATGTCAAATAAGTTAAAAAAGGACCTGTCACAGGTCAAAAATGTTCAGATTTTGCACTTCTTTTCTTCCCACTGATTCCTTGAGTATGATCTATATGACTTTTGAGATATGAGCCTTTTTATTCAGTGCTAATATTTATGGTCTGTACAAAGAAGGCATGGCTCACCGGATAATAATGCAGAGCAACCTACAAGCACCCCCCAGAGGATCCTGTGAGCTACACTATATTTAGTAAAGTCCATAAAAGCTAGACTTCTCATGAGCTTCGCCAATTCACTTGAATGTACTACCAAGAACAATTTGATTCATTCCCAATACCCACAGTTTTATGGGACCCAAAACCAGTTTTCTTTAGACTACCCTATCACCTCACCTCATTTATTGAAGTATTCTAATTCTGCCCTTTATAATATTTTATTTCAAATCTTACCTCTTGTGTCATCGGTCTACACCCTCCATGCAACAATAGCACTTTATCTGCTATTGTACACATCCTAGCTGGTGACCGCCTCATGCAGTATTATGTGAACCCCCCATTTATTATATTGATGGCTGGATCATATATGACGGCACTTTTTACCATTTATATTGTGCCTCCCCTATTTCCTCATAGATTGTAAGCTTGCGGGCAGGGACCTCACTCTTCATGGTATCTGTTACTCTGTATTGTCTCATATTGTCTGTACAGGACCCCTCTGTATTGTAAAGTGCTGCAGAATGTGTTTAGTGCTATAGAAATAAAAATCATTGTATTATTAGAGCACTGAATAAAAACGTCTATACGTATGGAACAAAAAATAAACAAAACACTAAATATTAAGGGGAGCAGCAAGAACAGTTATGCCTAGTTTTGCTGCCGTGTTCTATGAGACATCAAAGGGTGAATATAATATTGATTTATAAGTCAACGTGTTTTGGATCTTCCAGAAACGCCCTGAAACATGGCAATATGACATTGATTGTTGATGATATTCTAATTCATTGAGATGCACTAGTATGTATTTAACTAATACTGATCCTTGAAAAAGTATTCCGAACCTCTGAACATTTTTTCATGTTTAACCCACATACTTAAAGGGACACTGTCACCAGGTTTTTGCCATCCCATCTGACAGCAGCATAATGAAGAAATAGAGACCCTGATTCCAACGATGTGTCACTACCTGAGCTGCTTGCTGTCATTTTGATATAATAACTGTTTTTCCTGCTTCAGATTTAGCAGTAAATGACTATGCTGGACTATTTGATTAGTCCTATAATGTTAATCTCCAGATGATTAAACTATGATTTTATGAAAACTACGCTGGGCAGCCCAGTAAGTGACATATCGCTAGAATGAGAGTCTCTGTCTCTACATTATGCTTCTGTCAGATGAGGTTGCAAAAACCTGGTGACAGAGTCCCTTTAAATGCATTGTATAAAAATCATTAATTATAAAAATGTTATAAATCAACACTACATAGTAGCACTTCTTTGTGAAGTGTAAAGAAATGAAGAATGGTTTTCTAAATATTTAAAAATATATAAATCTGAAAATTGTGATTTACATTTGTCTTGTATTTGTCTTCAACCTGCTAGAGTCTTATATGCCTAAATAAAAACTTGAGTAACTACCTCTGGAAGTCACCTAACTAGTAAATGTCCGCCTCTGTATATCTTTTCTTAGTCTAACTACAGCTGTTCTGTGAAGATCTCAGGGTTTTGTATGAGATTATTGGGTATCAAACAATATCATGAAAACCAAAGAACAAACCAAGCCGGTCAGGGGGGGGTGGAAGAACAAAAAACTATTTTGAAAGCTAAACTTAAGTAGTCCAATTTGAAGTTTGCATGAGGCCATGTAGAGGAGACATTGAACATGTGGAAGAAGGCGCTCTGGTCAGAGAAGCCCAAGTAGAACTTTTTGAGCTAAATTCAAAACACTCTGTGTGGCAGAAAACTAATATTGTACATCATTCTGAAAACACCATCCCCACCGTCACACATGGTGGTGGCAGCATCATGAAGTATGGTGGTGGCAGCATCATGCAGTGGGGATGTTTTTCTTCAGCAGGGACAGGGAAGCTGGTCAGATTTGATAGGAACCTGTTAGAGCCTGAAAAATATTTGAGACTGAGGCACAGGTTATAATTATTATTATTATTATTATTTATTTATATAGCGCCATTAGGTTCCATGGCGCTTTACATGAGGATGAGGGAGACAAGAACAAGTACACTAAATCTAGGCGATCAGGACGTACAGGTACAGGAGGGGCAGGGACCCTGTCCACGAGGGCTCACAGTCTATGAGGGGTGGGTTAGGATACAGTAGGATGGGGGAATGTTAGGTATGGGGCGTTCGCCTGGGTCTCATGGCAGGTTCTAGGCTTGATGGAACAAGTGAGTCTTCAGGTGACACTTGAAGCTACTCAGGGTAGGAGAGTGTCTGACGTGTTCGGGTAGGGAGTTCCAGAGTAAGGCAGATGCCGGGAGAAGTCCTGGACTCGGTTGTGCGAAGAGGTGATGAGGGGGAGCAGAGGAGGAGTTCTTGGGAGGAGCGGAGGTTGCGTGAGGGTAGGTATCGGGAGACTAGGTCGGAGATGTATGGTGGGGCCAGGTTGTGTATGGCTTTGTATGCCATGGTTAGTGTTTTGAATTGGGATCTCTTGGAGACGGGAAGCCAGTGAAGGGCTTGGCAGAGGGGGGAGACAGGGGAGTAGCGGGAGGACATATAGATGAGTCGGGCAGCGGAGTTGAGGATAGACTGGAGAGGTGTGAGGGAGTTAGCCGGGAGGCCATTGAGAAGGAGGTAGGGTTCCCTCTCCAGCAGGAACATGACCCTAAACGTACTGACAGAGCTACAGTAGATGGTTTAGACCAAAGCATATTCATGTGTATGAAGGGCCCAGTCACAATCCAGACTTGAACCCCATTAAGAATCTCTGACAAGACTTGAAAATTGCTGTTCACAGACATCTCTATCTAATCTCACTGAGCGAGGGCTAAAGCGCCTAGAATAGGTAAAAATGTAAGCCTCTAAATGTGCAAAGCTGGTATAGACATGCTCCAAAAGGTATGTCGTCGGCCAGACCGGTTCAGGAATACAAATAAACGTCTCCATTTTCATATTTATATCCAAGGAAACCATCTATAATTTCCTTTACACTTCAAAAATACTTGCTAATTTTAGTTGGTATTTCATATAAAATCCCAATAAAATACATTTAAGTTTGGGAGTATAATGAAAACAATATGGAAACGTTGACAGGGTAGGAAAACATTTTGAAGGCCCGGTATAAGATGTATTAACAAATTATGTCTTTTATGATATTTTCACTGTTTTCTTATCTTTGTTCTACAAAACTATAAAACACAATAATCAGGTACAGGTAGCATTTAATGACTCTAAGACAGAGGCAGTGAGACCGTCCATATCTACGTTCCCTTTACACTGAACTGTCCAACTATCATTTCCAGCTTCTTCATGCTCCACCAGCTGGCCATTCGGTCGAGCCTTTTAATTTCAAGCTTTTCTACTAGAAATCAATCTGTATTTCTGCTTCTATCCATGCATCATCTCATCTAATTAACTAAATCAGTTACGGTGCAGCAAGACGACGGTCTAATCCTAGACTCCATCTATCACATTAACTTCAAGTCCTAACACTGAACACTTGGTAAACCTGAGACTTTCCATCTTCTTGTTTTTGAGAGTTAACTATTTTTATAAATAGCTCAGGAGAAATTAAAAAAATATATAGTTTTTAATTTACTTTTATTGCAAAAATCTAAATTTCTCTCGTCTCTACATTTTCGTGTTGCTTGGCACAGTAGTGTCTCTATGGGAATATAAAATGGCCTCCACTGCTCGGCTTTATTGCCCGAATGGCGGTTACCTTGACAACACCTAATAACTAATAACCAATAAACAGCACTAAGTGAAATAAATTTTGTGTGCTCTGATGCTCGGTTGTTTGCAGTTAAAAGGTAAATTTAGGATTACGTTGTTTAAGATTATGTTGGATAAGTAAAAAAAAACAATGTAGAAAATACTATTTTTTTCTATATTAATACTAAATTCTCTATTATTTTTACTATTTTTATTACTGTGCGTCAGCTTTGTTTTCTTTATAAGTATACTAGTAAAAAGGCCCGATGCAATTGCATCGGGAGCGCGGTGAAATGAATTGTGTGTATACAGGCGGGTCAGTGGGCAGCCGAGTATAGAGGCGGCTGTGTGGGCAGCCGAGTATAGAGGCGGCTGTGTGGGCAGCCGAGTATAGAGGCGGCTGTGTGGGCAGCCGAGTATAGAGGCGGCTGTGTGGGCAGCCGAGTATAGAGGCGGCTGTGTGGGCAGCCGAGTATAGAGGCGGCTGTGTGGGCAGCCGAGTATAGAGGCGGCTGTGTGGGCAGCCGAGTATAGAGGCGGCTCTATGGGTAGCAGGGCAGTGTGGGTGAGTGGGGGGAGTGAGGGCATAGGGGGGTAAGAGGAGTGTGCGGGGGCAGTGTGGGGAGTGAGGGCATAGGGGGGGATAAGAGGAGTGAGCAGGGGCAGTGTGGGAGAGTGAGGGCATAGGGGGGATAAGAGGAGTGAGCAGGGGCAGTGTGGGGAGTGAGGGCATAGGGGGGGATAAGAGGAGTGAGCAGGGGCAGTGTGGGGAGTGAGGGCATAGGGGGGGTAAGAGGAGAGAGCAGGGGCAGTGTGGGGAGTGTGGGCATAGGGGGGGTAAGAGGAGAGAGCAGGGGCAGTGTGGGGAGTGAGGGCATAGGGGGGGGGGTAAGAGGAGTGAGCAGGGGCAGTGTGGGGAGTGAGGGCATAGGGGGGGTAAGAGGAGTGAGCAGGGGCAGTGTGGGTGAGTAGAGGGTAAGCAGGGGCAGTGTATGAGTAGATCTGAGGGGCGGTGGGCCTGTAAGGTTAGTTGAGGAGGGGAGGGGGGGGGTTAGGCTGGAATGAGAGTGTGGCGCCAATGTTGCCCCAGCGCCCCTGTAAGGTTAGTTGAGGAGCGTGGGATGATAGCAGACTGCAGCCCCGCCGGGTGTTACCTGTGAGAAGCTGGGGCGGGCACTGTGTGTGATGAAGGCGGCGGTGCAGGTGGCGGCGGGCCGTTGTGTAAAGCCGCTCCCCCTGTCTGCTGCCTGAGGGCTCGCACTGTGGAATGGTCTGTGCGGCCGGGGGAGCGGGAGGTGCCGGCTGGTGCGTGCAGCGGGGGAGCGGGGGGTGCCGTCCGGAGCGTGTAGCGGGGGAGCATGGGGTGGCGGCCGGTGCGTGTAGTGGGCGTTTGCGGGGGGCGGGCGGTGCGTCTAGCAGCCGTTTGCGGGCCGAATCTGCGGCTCGCGATGGCGCATGGGCGCCATCGCTCGCTCGCAGTGCCAGTGGCGCAAAGCATTCTGGGATTCGGCTACAACGCCCGAATCCCAAACTGCGGATTATATAAATAGAAGATGGAGACCTATCGTATCGGGAGGCCCGCACCATCAGCCTCCCTGCTCCGCACCCTCAGCCTCTCCTCACAACTTCAGACTCCCTGCAGCATCAGCCTCCCCATGCACCATCAGCCTCTCCTCGCACCCTCAGTCTCCCCCTGCAGCATCAGCCTCTCCCCGCACCCTCAGCCTCTCCCTGCAGCATCAGCCTCTCCCCGCACCCTCAGCCTCTCCCTGCACCCTCAGCCTCTCCCAGCACCCTCAGCCTCTCCCCGCACCCTCAGCCTCTCCATGCACCATCATCCTCTCCCCGAACCCAACCCTCAGCCTCCCACACACCATCAGCCTCTCCTCGCACCCTCAGCCTCCCCCTGCAGCATCAGCCTCTCCCCACACCTCAGCCACCCCCCGCAGCATCAGCTTCTCCCCGCACTGTCAGCCTCCCCCCCCACCATCAGTCTCTCCTCGCACCTGCAGCATCAGCCTCTCCCCGCATCTTCTGCTTCACCCTGTTCCCCCCCCCCCCCCGCACAGTTTTAACCACTGGTTGCTCTCAGGATTCCAAGGACCTGTGTGTCATCATGGGGTCAGGGGACGCGCAGGGTCACATGATCCCGCTGGCATCCCGAGAGCCGCCAGCGGTAACACTGTGTTGGGGGACGAACTGATGCTGCGGGGTAAGGCTGATGCTGCGGGGGGAGTCTGAGGGTGCGGGGAGAGGCTGATGGTGTGTGGGGAGTGTCTGCCTGGAGTGCGGTGATTGCCATAAGAGACCTATAACTTGAGTCATCCAATTTGGTGTCTGGCACACTGCTGCCTGAGGGCTCGCACTGTGGAATGGACTGTGCGGCCCTGGCAGCGGGGGAGCGGGGGGTGCCGGCTGGTGCGTGCAGCGGGGGAGCGGGGGGTGCCGGCCGTAGCGTGTAGCGGGGGAGCAGGGGGTAGCGGGCGTTTGCGGGGGCAGGCGGTGCGTCTAGCAGCCGTTTGCGGGCCGAATCTCCGACTGTCTGCAGAGCTCGTCTACTGCAGTGAAGGACCTGCGGTGATGTCACAGTCACGTGACACCAGGTTACCATGGAGTAACCTGGTGTCACGTGACTGTGACATCACCACAGGTCCTTGACTGACTGCAGTAGAAGAGCTCTGCAGACACTCGGAGCCTGCGGCAGCCACCGGAAGCCTGGAGGAAGCCTGGAGGAGACGGCGGGGGCTCGGGGAGAGGTGAGCATTAACTTTTTTTTTTTTTTTTACAGTAGTGCGGGTCTGCGGCTCGTGATGACGCTGCGCGTCATCACTCGCAGTCCCGCAAAGCATGTTGGGATTCGGCGACAACGCCCGAATTCCCAACTGCGGATTATATAAATAGATTTTAGTGTCTAGCTATGCATAAAGAGGGGTAAAGACAAGTACATCCCAATAAATCAAAATATCATCAAAAAGATCATTTATTTCAGTAACTCCATACAAAAATTGAAAGGCATATATTATATAGAGTCATTAGATACAGAGTGATATATTTCAATTGTTTATTTCTGTAAATGTTGATGATTATGGCTTAAAGCCAATAAAAAGACAAACTTCACTATCTCAGAAAATTACAATAATTGACACAAAACACCTGCAAAGGCTTAGTTTGTGTTTAAAATGGTCCATTTGTCTAGTTCAGTAGGCTGCACAATCATGGGGAAGACTGCTGACTTGACAGAAGTCCAGAAGGTAGTCAGTGACACACTCCACAAGGAGGGAAAGCCACAAAAGGTCATTGCTAAAGAAGCTGGCTGTTCACATAGTGCTGTATCCAAGAGTGGAAGGAAAACGTGTGATAACAAAAGGCGCACAAGCAACCGGGATAACCACAGCCTTGAAAGGATTGCTATGAAAAGGCTATTCAAAAATTTGGGGAGATAACGAGGATTGGACACTGCTGAAGTCAGTGCTTCAAGAGCACCACACACAAACGTGTCCAGGACATAAGCTACAACTGTCGCATTCCTTGCATCAAGTCACTCATGACCAATAGACAACACAAGAAGCGTCTTACCTGGGTCAAGGAGAAAAAGAACTGGACTGTTGCTCAGTGGTCCAAGGTCTTGTTTTCAGAAGAAAGTAAACTTTGCATTTTATTTGGAAATCAAAGTCCCAGAGTCTGGAGGAAGAGTGGAGAGGCCACAAGCCAAGCTGCTTGAGGTCTAGTGTGAAGATTCCACAATCAGTGATGGTTTGAGGAGCCATGTCATCTGCTGGTGTAGGTCCGCTTTGTTTTATCAAGACCAAAGTCAGAACTGCCATCTACCAGGAAATTTTAGATCACTTTATACTTCCTTCTGCCGACAAGCTTTTTGGAGATGAAGATTTCATTTTCCAGCAGGACTTGGCACCTGTTCACGCTGCCAAAAGTAGCAATACCTGGTTTACCAACCACAGTATCACTGTGCTTGATGGGCCAGCAAACTGGCCTGACCTAAACCCCATAGAGAATCTATGATATATTGGCAAGAGGAAGATGAGAGACACCAGACACAACAATTCAGATGAGCTGAAGGCTGCTATCAAAGCAACTGGGCTTCCATAACACCTCAGCAGTGCCACAGGCTGATTGCCTCCATGCCACGTCGCATTGATGCAATAATTCATGTAAAAGGAGCCTCAATCAAGTATTGAGTGCATATGTGTGGCACCCCAGGCTTCATGTGCCACAGTAACTTCCCACACAACCCACAACACTACACTAGTGCCTCCAGTCCAGAAGGGGGAGCTAAAGCTGCTTCCCTATATATTCTGGTGTGGAGAGAAACTGGCAGTTAGTTCAGTGCGGGGCAGCACTGAGGAAGAAAGACCTGGGTGTAAAAGAGCTGTGTTAGGCTCACCCCACGGTCCACTGTCAAGTTCCAGGCAAAGCCAGGGTCTGAGGAAAAGGAGACAGAGCAGAGAGGAACACACCTGGAAACCAAGTCCCCTGAGACTCATCCCAGAGAAGCGCATAGAACAAATACCGGATCCGATGCTGTGCCTGACACAAACAGCACAGTGAACACTGAATTAGTGAAGGTTCCATATCTTCACTGTACCACAGCGAAGCAACACGGCGGGGTCAGGAGCATGGAATAAGATTCAAGTTGCCTGGCAAGTTGGTACCCATGAGGAACGACAGGGCCGGCAGCTTAGCTAAAGCGGCAGCAGGGCCACACACAGTGCAGAAGCAGGGAGCCAAAGAACCCATCCAGGGTGAGAGCAACCCGGCCCCTGCACAGACTCCTTGGACAGTACTCAGCTGAATTACCATCTGCTTCAGTAAAGTCTTGGAAAACTACAAAACCGTGAGTCTGTGTAATCCTTGTGAACCCTGTTCTCCCTCACAAACTGTTATCATCACTACTGCCCCGGGAACCAGGCTCTGCCCGTGGAGAGCCATCACATCACAGGCTGCCATCCATCATTCCCGGAGCTTCTGCAGCAGCGGTGGTCACCCTGACCACATACCACGGGTGGCGTCACGACTTTCTACCCTGTAAATAACCTAGACTATCTATTATTTGAGTATTCCTGTAAATAACCCCCAACCTTTACTTGTGGGCTCGGGACACGGTCCGGACCAAGACCACCGTGATAACTCCCATGATACCCCAGTCCAGTACCGAGTACCCCGTCCCAGTGGGCGCCACATATGCTGTACATACTTATCATTAGCCCAACATCTATGAGTTTGAAATAATTTTTTCAGTTGATTTTATATAATATTCTAATTTTCAGAGATAAGGACTTTTAGGTTTTTATTGGCTGTAAGCCATAATCATCAAAATTTACATAAATAAACAATTAAAATAGATCACTCTGTTTGTAATGACTCTATATAATATATGGGTTTCACGCTTGTTTTGAATGACTGACATAAATGCTCTTTATGGTGCTGTTCTAATTTATTGAGAGGCACTAGTATATACTGGATATGTTGATTTTTTAAAGAAAATATTGGAGAAATGATGAAAAGAACTGCTTTGATTTTTTTTAAAGCATTATTGCTTTGGAAACCATCAGATAATATAGCAGAATTACTCATGAAAGTGGATTGATAGGAGTGTCACCAACCCAAGACAGAATACACCCTGGTGGATCTCATTAAATGTCTGCTCTGCTGTCAGTCCACATTTTTTGAACTTGGGAAACTCGCAAGGTAAAAGATTTATTACAGAAGGGCTTCATCTAAGTGAAACCTCCACAGCTTCTTGGATACTATGAAGGAAGATTGGATATTGTGTGGCAATTAATATATTAACAGATGATTCCTTTATTCTGGTTATTCTGGTGTCACTAAGGAGCCCGGTTTACATTAGTTTCAGTTTAGCAACATAGCAGTAGGCATAGACCATTCTTTTAGGCAAAATTGATTTGTCATTTCCAAATTAAAGCAAAAAGATAACTTATGTTTCCTTTATTATACAGCGTAGACATGTTAGAAATGTGTACAATCAGCCATATGGCCCCAATAAGTAATGAGAGCCCTTGTTAAAAATTCCTATATATACAACAAGACTATCCGTCTTCCATCTATCATCAAAATGGTAAATCTTTATTAATGCATAATATCATTATGCAATTTCACTTAAAGCATGTAAAATACAGGGAAAGCATAAATGATGAGGAAAACAAGATCTACTTGCACGGTGCAATGTAACCTAGCGTTCCTAACTAATGCATTTGATTTTTTTCTTTTGCCTTCAAATACATTTAGCCATGAAAATCATTTATCAGCTGTGAACAGGATAGGTAAAAAATGTCTGATTGTTAAGGCCGGCTTCACACCATGGTTTTATCAGGTCCAGGGCTGTCCGGTGTGAACCTAACCCAATTTTGAACATAATGTAGCCCTATGGTGCCAGATAGGGCTGGATTGCAGTGATTTGCCATCCGGTTTTGTCCCTGTCTGTCAACATCAGACGGCATTCGATTTTTTCTCTGGACACAAAATTGGAGCTTGCAGCATGTTTGTGTCTGGGGCAAAAAGTTAATCAAAACCAGATCCTCATAGATCCTCCTAGATCTGGCGTGATCCGGCACCCATTAACATGGGAGTTTATGGGTGCTGGATTGTGCCGGATCCGACAGACTGCCGGATGCCGGGTGCTGAATTTCAGCAGCGACCAGTGCTGAACTTCAGCACCTGGAGAGCTCCTAGCTGAGATTTAAGAACCCGCTAGCCGTGGTTTTGAAATTTCAGGCCTTGGACAGCAGCAGCAGCCGCGCAGTCCTGAATCCGGCAGAAAACAGGACCGGAGGGCATATTTATCCTCCAGTTCTGTTTGTCCGGAGCTATGAGGCTGTATCCGGTGCTTCCTGCAAAACACCGGACACAGCCTGACAGCTCAAAAACCGTGGTATGAAGCCGGCCTAAGGTTCTTAGCAATGTGGCCCCCAGTGACAATAGCATTGTGGATTCTGTGTTTCCTGTGTGAATGACATAGTGGCATTTACACTAGTGCTCAAATCAATTTTAATGGAAATGTCAAAGATAGGCAATCCCTGAGTCTCTACTCATCATAAAAACTTTGAAAAGGTCAGCAGTGCAAAAGTGTTACAGTCCATTTAATTAAGGGACCTGAGAGCCACATTTTTATGATCAGCTGTGTGCTCAATGGTGGGAGCCCCCCTTTAACTTCAAACAAAGGTGTCATCAGTCAAGCAGGAAGAGGTTGGGCTAAGTGGCAAATAGAGCCGGAGTCACTGAGGCTTCATGTATACGATAGCTGTTCATTCTCATTTGTTTATCAATAAAAATGTTGATTTCTTAGTAATAGATGGACCGACTGGTTGTGTAAACATACTGCTAGATTTGGCTAGAGCTACTTGTGCATATAAATAGTTTGGGTGGTAAAATTCTGCTAACCCAAATGAAAAAATATCTCACACCCACCATTGCTTAGGGTAGATTTCTCACTGTGTGAGAGGTAAGGATACAATTCTGGTCTCCTGGTCTAACCTTTTACATGAGAGTGAAATGAGGGGAAAAGGGACAGCACAGCTGAATTTAGATGTGTTGCATTACAATCCTCTTCCCCTAGCTATGACAGCCCTGCACAACTGACCCACCCGAACACTTCATATCTGGAGCTAAAAGCTTAAAGCGTCAGTATCACACCAGGAAAATATTCAAATTTAAAGCCCTTTGTGGTTGATATCCCAATTGTCAAGTTGAAAAGATAACACATATGTCTGATGAATAAGCCTGAGTAGTCCCGAAAGTGGCAGTGACTGTGAGAGTCAAATATGGCCCAGTTCACATCAAAGGGGGTTTGTGTTTAAGTTCCTATGCATTTTTACACTGCAAAAATGCAGGGAAATGCATGCGTTAACACACCCATTGCTTTCAATGCAAAACATATTGAAAACGCAAACAAAAAAGCATGTCATTTTCAGAAAACGCAAAACGCATGCGTTTTTGAAAATGCAGCCCAAAAACCTTGCATGCAACGTTATGGGCTGCGTTTGCAAATGGGTGCATTAACGCATGCGTTTCCATTGCGTTTTGCGGTAAAAATGCATAGAAACGCTATCGCAGCCAAACACAGGACAAACTCAGATATGAAAAAGGCCCCATGTTCTTTCTTTTAAACTCTACAGATGAGTCATGCCTGAAACAAGTTGTCATGTTGGTCTTGGTCCGATGGGAAAGACAGGAAATGTGAAACACTCCATCAGAGAAAATATCATTTGTAAGTAAATCTCTCTGCATGTTATCTATGGAGGGAGCACTGAGCAGGAATATAGCAGGAACGACATCAGAAAAGACATTAACATACTAGAGCTACCCTGTTTCCCCGAAAATAAGACACTGTCTTATGTAAGTTTTTGCTTCAAAAAAGGCACTATGTCTTATTTTCAGGGGATGGCTTATTTTTCCATCATCCCCTTGCAAGCCCCAATAACCCCTTGCAGCCCCCAATATCACCACCCCCCCATCTAATTTTAGGGGAAACAGAGTAGCTGAGAAAAAAGCGACCAGAATAGTAACCAGTATGCAAATTGTGTCCTATCAGGAATGATTACAGGATTTGAAAATGTTTAGCTTGCAGGGTTAGGACTTTTGGTCTTCTATTGGCATTCTGTGTGACTTGCCCCTTTTCAAGATGGTGTCTGCTGCTGCTTTGCTCTTGTTCATGTGATCCTCCTCTCTGCCTTCATAAACCTCAGCCCGCTGTAACCAAATCAAAGGAGCCACAGATTATATTTTAGAAAGAAACCATTTTGATAGTTAGGCTGATTAATAGTGGAACAGGCTGCCACAAGAGGTGGTGAGTTCCCCTTCAATGGAGGAGATTGCACAGACATCTGTCTGGGATGATTTAGTAAATTCTGTTTTGAGCAGGGGCCACATGACCCAGGTTCCAACTCTACCATTCTATGATTCTATGATCTCATGACAGAGGATTTAGTTCTAAAATTAATTATTGAGCCTCATTTGCTTATCAATTTAACCCCTTCAGGACCCAGCCTATTTTGACCCTAAAGATGTTGCCATTTTTGTCAATTCTGACCAGTGTCGCTTTATGAGGTAATATATGAGGCGATCTAACGTGCACGTGCACGTTTTTCATGATCGCCTCAGATTGCTGATGGCGGCATTACTCGCTGCAATTTCACCCTCAACCTAAGGCGGTGTGTCGCCCTGGAAATCACCTCACCCACAGCAGAACCAATCCGGTCGACTTCCCTCGCCACTTCACATGCCGCAAACCCCAAAGCAATGTGGGCATACATGTTCAGCGCGGCGAGAACATAGGCGTGCCAGACTGATTTACATCGCGCCCCAAAGACGCTCATTGGACAACGCAATAGCGTTATGATTGGTTAGCCTGCTCTAGAAGGCTGGCTAATACATGACGCCATTGTAGATGTGTATGTTGCTGAACCGACAGCTCTTCAAATATGGTGCCCTGTGAACTGACAGCCAATGGGAACACAGTAGCTACCACCAATCATCGCAGATGGGGCGTGGACTCCAGCACACTGTGGCACGCCTACGGGAAATCAATAGGCGACGCTGATTCCATCACTATCGCCCTATCACACGCCAAAAGCCGGGAATCTCGTCTTTATGATTACCTCTGATTTTGGAGCAGTGTTCTGAAATCAGGAACCAGGCGACAGGTGATTTATCGCCGCCAAATTCCCCAATTACACGCCGCAACTGGGAGGCAATTTGACAGTGATAGTTTTAGGGCGACATATCGCCGTCAGGATTCCCACAAGGTATTGCGGCGTGTAAAGATATCCTTAGGGTTCAAAGTTCATCAGCAATTTCTCATTTTTCCAGCAAAATTTATCAAACCATTTTTTTAGTGACCACATCACATTTGAAGACCCTTTTAGGGGTGTACATGACAGAAAACACATAAAATTGACACCATTCCAAAAACTGCACCCCTCAACCTACTCAAAACTACATTCAAGAAGATTATTAACCCTTCAGGTGCTTCACAGGAACTAAAGCAACGTGGAAGGAAAAAATTGACATTTTAATTTTTCAAACAAAAATGTTTTTTAAGCCTCAATTCTTTCATTTTCATATGGGCAACAGGATAAAATGGATCCTAAAATTTGTTGGGCAATGTCTCCTGAGTACACGGATACCTCATATGTGGTCATAAACCACTGTTTGGGCGCATTGCAGGGCTCAAAGGGAAGGAGCACAATTTGACTTTTGGAGCTAATTTTCCATTCAAAAAGTGAAATGGCACTCCTTCACTTCTGAGCCCTGCCGTGCGCCCAAACAGTGATTTATGACCACATATGAGGTATCAATGCACTCAAGAGAAGTTGCCCTACAAAGTTTAGGATGCATTTTATCCTTTTGCCCATGTGAAAATGAAAAAAGTTAAGCTAAAAGAAAATCTTTGTGAAAACAAAAAGTACTTTTTCATTATTAATGATCAATTTGTGAAACATCTGGAGGGGTTACTCACTCTGATTGGCAGTCTCAATTTCAACTGCCAATCAGAGTGAGTTTAGCCATGGGGGGGCTAAGCCACCCCCCTGGGCTAAAGTATAGGTGCTTGCGCTCCTACAGCTCCGGTGACTTGTCACTGACACTGTTACCGAAGCTGCAGGAGCGCAAACAACCCATGATATTATAGAGACGTCATGGGTCGGGAACGCACCGACTTTCATGACTTCTCTATAACATCATAGGTCGGGAAGGGGTTAAACACTGATTTCTTAGTAATAGCGAAGTAGACAAGCATTGCTGGACTTAAAAGAGCTGCATGTACATACGGTATAAATAGTTTGACAAGTGAAGTCATATTAACAGAGTCCTTTAATAAATTCTGCAGAACAATTATCCACCATTATATGTTCGCCATACGGTGGATATGTGTGTCTTGTCCTTTTTAGAGTGATTTAATCTTACTGTAGTACTAGCATGGTCATCTGCTGTTCTGTTCTCCTTTAGCCAATATAATTAGAGTGTTGCCATGATAGATGTAAACATAATTACCTAGATTAAAGGCACGCTCAGATGTGTCCACCTCCCTTCCCCTGAACACCCAGCTATGTCTCTCCATTGAGATTAAAGCATTTGAGGGAATCCTAGTTAATTGCCTCTAATACATGTAAATGTATTACACCGTATACCTTTATTTTTAGGGTAGCGGTAGCAAGTATTAGTGGCAGAAAATAAACATTCTTCAAATAATGGATGACAGAACTTTGTAAGCAATAAGATTTTTTCATAATTTGGTAACAAGTAGATGGGATAGATAAATGTCTAACTGATCATGAGAAATAGCAACTGGACAAAGAAGCACAGGCCGCTTTATTTAATAAAACGGAAAACTGAAAAACATTTATCCCAGTTCAGTTCTATTCATTTATCTGTAAATCCAATCCCTATGCATTACAAAAATGAATGTTCATCAATAAATAAAGCATAGAGCAGAGTGATGTCCCATACATTAATAACTCAGCAGGCAATATTCTCAGGCCATTATTCTTAATTCCTTCATGTTGGAGCAACATTCCTGCTTCTATTTGTTGTGTAGATAATCAAACATCAATAGAGTGAAGAGTGTGAAATGATCAAATTAGAGAGGAATCAATCAAGGGTAGCTGGAATACTCATATATCAAGCAGAGTAATGTGCTCCCCAAGCCAACTCAATATAGTGGAAAGGAAAATAAAAAATAGTGAGATTTTCTATATATAAACTATATTTTGGAAAAATAGCATTACATATAATAGGAGTGACCATTGACATAAATTCTAAACAATGAACCATAGATATGTACTAAGATACCCTAAGTGTGTGAAATGGTGTCTTATTATTCATTTTAATGGAAATAAACATAATAAAAACACTAGTATTACCTTAAAAAGTAATGCTAATCTTAGCATACTAGCAGAACATGGGGCATTGATAGGATGGCAGACAAATATGGCAGAGGTACATAATAGAGGGATGTCTATTTCGTGAAAACAGGGCTGGGTGGGGGTAGGAAGGGTAGACCCCCATCTAGGACACTACCTCTTGCAAGAGGACACAACTTTGCAAAAATAGGTCCTGAAATTGCTGAGTGGCTCCTCTGGCTAAAGGCATTCTGCACAGTGTTGACCGGGCTGTAAGCACATCGATAACTACTTCCATCGAGTCACTCACACAGCTCAACATGCTCACCACCTGCACCCTGGCCATCACTCCATCCCTGAACTCAATCTTATTTGTGTTTGTCTTTGTTATTCAGAAATACAATTGATGCAAGGGCGCTCAGCACAAGAACAGAAGAACTGTAATCAGCAACCTACTTTGCTAGGAAGTCCATCAGATTGCATGCCACATCTGGCCTGTGCCTTGCTAGAGATGTCAGTAGATATCAGTGGCGTGATGATTTAACTTCAATACTGTTTAGTGCCTACTGCTCTACCAGATAGAAGTAGGAGTGAAGACAGAGCTGCACAGGGAGCTTGGATTGGTGAGTATAATCTATTTTTTATTTTTCTTATAATATTTATCCACTGAATGGAGATTATCACAAGAGGTGGTAGAGGGGATAATCGAAGAAGAGATTTGGGGGACATTACAAGAGGAGTTCTGTGGGCTATCACAATGGATGCTGTGCAACATATAATAAGAGGGGTGGTGGGAGGACATTGCAAAAATAGCTGTGAAGGGACATTACAAGATGAACTTTGGGGGACATTACAAGGAGAGCAGTGGGTTACATAACAAGAGATGCCATGGGGAAATTAAAAGAGGGGCTTTGTGGGACATTATACCTGGGCTGTGGGGACATCCTAATATATGGGAGACTGTTGGGGACATTATATTACACAACATGTTTCAGAGGGTCACCGCCTTCATCAAGAAAATAAAAAATCACTGTCAAAAGGAGGCTATCACCTACTGAAGGCGATGACCCACCGAAACATGTTGTGAGAGCCACATTTGTTAAACAAAGAAGCATTACCAAAAGGATAATCTGTACCTGGGTGCTGATTCATGCGCTATACCAAAAAACGCATACTTACCTCTGTACCATTGATATCACCCTGGAAGCAGTGGGAGCTGTAGCTTACAGCGCCGGAGCATAAAGAGTGAAGGACCTGGGGTGACGTCACTCCCACGTGACTGGCCCAGCCTGAATGTTGGAGGATCGTGCGGTGTGCGATTACACACTGGAGGCTCACACTGTGGTTGTCCAGATGTGCCCAAACACAAAAGGTGAGTTATCTCAAAACCGCCTACCCCAAAAATCCCCACTAGACCATCAGGTAAACACAAATGCGCCTCTCTGTATGTTTTTATTTTTAATTATAGTTCACTAAGCACGGAAAGCAGAAAGAGAAGAAGAAAACTGTCTGAGGACATGAGAATCAAATTGTTGAAATAAATCAACAATCTTAAGGTTACAAGTCCGTCTCGAGAGATTCTGATGTTCCTTTTTGCACAATGTGCAACTTAAGTAATTTCCATTCCATGGCTCTGGACATGAGTAACAGAAAATTTTATAAAAAGGTTCAACGCAGAGTAGTCCAGATATAGGATAAGAAGCCTTAATCAAGTTCAAAAGAAATTCAAGTTGTCTTGGTGGCTCAAGGTTCCTCAGTGTCAGCGCAAACTAACAAGATTTGAATGAAAGGTTATGGCAGGAGAATCAGGAGGACCCCACTGCTGCTAAAAAGACATAAAAAAGGTGTTCTGCAAGGCCTATAAAGAAAATTACAAAGTACCTTTAGTCAAATATGGGGGATATTGAAATCTTTTTGGGACTGTTTTGCTGCCCCTGGCACTGGGTGCATTGACTGTAAGCAGGGCATTATGAAATCTGAAGAAGCCCAAAAGATTTTTGGTCTCAATGTAGTATCCAATGTTCAGTGTCCATTGGTATTCCAGCAGAACAATGACCGAAACATACTTCAAAAGACAACCTAAGTGGATGGAAACAATGCCCTGGAAAGTTCTGAAGTGACCTGTCCGGACATCAGTCCTATTGAACGGTTGTGAAGAGTTCTTAAAATTGCTCTAGGGAGAAGGCGCCCTTCAATTATGAAAGACGTGGAAAGTTTTCAAAAGAAGAGTCCAAAATTGCAGGTGAGAGGTGTAAGAAGCTTGTTGATAGTAATTGATTGCAGTTATTTATTTCAAAGTGTGTGCAACAAAATATTAAGTTAAAGGGAACCAACCACCTCGGATGACCCTCATACACTGTTAATATGTGCCCCTGCAGCCTAGTAAACCATTAGCAGCACTGTTTTTGTGTGAAAAGTGGCTGCAGTAGAAGTGAGATAATGATTTTATAAACTTACATGCCTGCGTACTTGAGGCCGTCTCCCTGTGTGTGCTGGGACTTGTGTACTGTGCTCATCATGCCTGCTCTCCCCCTCCCTTATGCACGCCCCCTCTCAGCCTGCTATAGTGATGTGAGGCTGATTGCGTCATAAAGGGGCGGGGCTAAATCGCGGCATCCCGGTAGCCCCACCCCCTTTATGACGCAATCAGCCTCACATCACTATAGCAGGCTGAGAGGGGGCGTGCATAAGGGAGGGGAGAGCAGACATGATGAGCACAGCCCACAAGTGCCAGCACACACAGGGAGACGCCCTCAAGTACGCAGGCATGTAAGTGTATAAAATCATTATCTCACTTCTACTGCAGCCACTTTTCACACAAAAACAGTGCTGCAAATGGTTTACTAGGCTGCAGGGGCACATATTAACAGTGTATGAGGGTCATCCGAGGTGGTTGGTTCCCTTTAACAATTATGTCCAGCCCATTTTTTAAGTTTTGTATGAAATTATGTCCAACTTGCGTATTTTTGTTGGGTTGTTCCAATACACAAAGGAAATTAAAATGTTTGTAACATAACATGTGTCATTGCAAACATTTTCTGGGAGAAATACTTAATTTTCTGGAAAAATATCAAAGTTGTCAACTTTTCAAGGTTTGAAACCTTTGGCCATGACTGTAAGTAGCTGTGCATTTGCATCAGTTGGCGGGCTGGGGTACTCGACTATCCGGGGTCAGATGGCTCGATAGTCACAGTGGCAATCCCGGAGGTTGTGACCCATACCGAGCAAGTTAACTGATTATTTAAAGGGGAAAGGATTTTGTAGTGATGACATCTGAGACTTCTGGTCAGGAATGACCAGTGCTGCATATGGTAGTCCTCAGGGGATAGGTGGTAAAGTAGCTACCTGGAGCACCCCCTTCAGATGAAGTGGGCTTCTGGGGTGTAGTGGTGAAGTGGTGATGATGATAGAGGTTGTAGTAGGTGAAAGTGCATGGGTGCAGAAAGGCGCAGTAAAGAGTAGACACACAGGATTCTTGTAGTTCTTGCTGGTCACCTTTACTGAAGTTCAGTGCAGACACAACCCAGCTGGGGTACTGTATTCACCAAGATGGCATCCCGGCCAGCTCATAGGTAGTCAAGGACCATTTTGCTGTGACACAGGGAATATGGCCTTCCTTGCAGCCCTTTGCTTGCTGAGACTGCTACTCCTTGTTCTCCAAGTGTCCCATGGTTACTGGTTACAGTAGGAAGGTGACTACGGATCTTCTGAGCAACTGCCTTGCCAGTCCTCTTAATCCTATATAGTTCCTTAACCTCGGGAGAGTCTACTATGGTAGTCACTGTACATGCAGCCCAGTGACCTCCAGTTTCTCGGCTGGTCCTAGAAGATATCCAGACAAAATTGGGGCTTGTACCCATGCTGCAGCTAGTTCCTTCATCCAGCTTGGACCGCCAGCTGCAGATGCGAGTCCTTAGGCCTAGGATTTGCAGCTGACCCAGGTGCATCCTGATTTCTCCTAGCTCCTGACTTCTCTAGAACTCACACCACTCTGTTTGCCTTACACACCAAATCTAACTCCTCCACCCAGCCAGTAGATGGGGACTGCTCTGAATGTGAGTCTCTTCCGCCCAGCATCTCCCTGAACTGGAGTTTGGATAGTGTTGGTTGTGTGTTGTGGGTTACAGCAAAGCTTTCCCTTCTTACCTATGTGCATGATGTCACACCTATTAGATAGGTGTAGTACCAAACAGGCAACCAAACCACATGGGCGCCACACATTCACTGTAAAATGAAACACCTCAACAACCTAGAATCTACTAGAACCAGAATAGATAATGGTGCTGTTATTCAACTTCACTGACAGCTCAACATGACCAGATACTAGGGCCACAGCGTACATTTACTAAATGTGTCCCAGATGAACTGCACAACAGATTTGTGACACTGTGTTCTTTTTATGCTGACTCAAGGTGTTGTCCACACACCTTTCTCTGCTGCATCAAAGTGCCTGTCCAAATGTCTTTACTGATCCTATGTGCTCTCTACATACTAGATATGGTTAAATATAACATTTCAGCTCAGTTGATCCATATCTTCATGCATATCTATCTCTACTGGTTCTTGCAGTACCTATGCCATGAGTCTCGCCCAGATCCACCTTTGGTCAATACAGTTCACCTTGACCTATGACTCAGTCAATCAACTTATCCGGTGAGCCAAATACATTTATATTATACTCTAATCTAACAGATGGGCAACTATGTAAGTGGCTGGCACAAGGTTGCACCATCAGAGTAGAAGCTGGTTAAAAAGATAAGCCTGGCTGTTACATTTTGAAAACATTGACAAGGATTGCTGCAGTAATCAAGACAAGAATGTAAATAATATTTATTCACTTATATAACACTATTAATTCCACAACACTTAACATACATTGGAAATATTGCCCCACAATCCAAACAACCTATCAGTATGTCTTTGGAAGGAAACCCACACAAACAAAAACATCCTTAAGGTACCGTTACACTGCACAACGTTGGAACGATGTCCGCAACGATCTCGTGGGCACGCAGTCGTTGCAGATTTTGTTTTGACATCATTGGTGAGATGTCACACGTCCAGATATCGTGGACAACGCACCAACGATGTTGTGAGCAGGTATCGTTCGCAAACCCCGCAAACAATCCCTGCTCATTGCTGTGAATGGGTAAAGTCGTAAACGACATCATTATCGCGGTGTCACACAAAACGATATAGCAGGTTGGCTGATCATTGATCGTGAGGTTTGAGAACATGTTTTCAAACCTGCGCTCACCGATCCAACAACTTATCGTTGTTGAATCTCAGTGTTACACGCAACGACGTCCCAACGATGTCGCTGGAACAACTCCAAACCCGTGACATATCAGAGAGATAGTTAACAATCTCATGCTGTGTAGTGGGACCTTTAGGGTGATTTAAACCCAGTACATCAGCAATGTTATAAAATGAGCCTCTATGCCACAATAAATGAGCTTTTATTCAAAACAGTGAAAATTAGGGTGATTCTATAGATATTTTTAAGGTGTAGATGTTTAAAAGAATGCAAGTGATTAAATATAAAATTTCAAGAGAAGAGAACAAACATATCCTCAAAATAGAAAGACTGCTGCTTGGATATTACTATTGGGTGGCACAGTGGCTCAGTGGTTAGTCTTGTAGTGTTGGGGTCCTGCGTTCAATTCTCACCAATGACAACATCTGCAAGGAGTTTGTATGTTCGCCCCATGTTTGCGTGTGTTTGCTCCAGGTACTCTGGTTTCCTCCCATTGATAGGATCTTTCGATTGTGAGCCCAAATGGGAACAGTGTTGCAAATATATGTAAAGCACAATTAATAGTGCTATGTAAATGGATAAGTATTATTGTATCACAAACTGAAAAGAAAAGGGTAGATGGTAGAAACATTAGAAATGCAGTTCTTGAAAGGGCTAATATCAGAGAGGATATCATGATAGAGATGGTGGCAAAAATCACTTATGTTTTGTCGCCATGCAGAAGTTATGTTACAGCAACAGAGGGGTATAATTCAGTTTCATGAATGTCAAGGATGGTACTTAATAGAACTGAAGGACATAAAGGTTCAAGTACTATCTTTGACATTCATGAAACTGTATTATACATAAATTATATATGTATATGTATATATATATATATAACTAGAAAAAGATTCTCTGCAGCACTCAGCTACTACCAATGATGCACATATGCTAACAAGCGGTATATATTTGAGGAAAACATTTAAAAACTTAAGTTTTTTTCAAAAAACTCAAAAATCTTATTTTTGTATTTTCTTGGGGTTCGTAGTACACACATTGGCCAATGTCCGTTTGCTCATCAACCGCGACAAGGCGACCCCAGGTCTGATGAGTCCTAACGCTGACATCCCTGTCAAATTTCCCAAAAATCGATCAAGAGCAAAAATGGCTGGCATGTGTGACCTCAGCCTAAGGCTAGGGTCACATCTGCGGTTGGGCTTGCAGATCCTGATCCAGTTTTGAGCATTAAAAATGCTCCAAAGAGCATCCGGATCCGCAGCTATGGGCTGCAATAGAAAAACCAGATTGCACTATTTGAAATCCGGTTACCAGATCTGGTTTGGAGCCTGCTGTAAAAATCATGCATGCTGCGTCCAAAACCGGATCCGTTTTTTTATAATGGGAGTCTATGAGGACCTGTGACAACTGGGTTGAAAGCTTCCATAATTTGGCCAAAATACTAACTAATACCTCACATTGTTCATGCACATTTTATACATTTAGACCACAGAAAAAGCAGTATAACAAACGTGTATAAGTGCTCTGCTATACAAGATAATAATAATGAAAAGCAAGTGATAGCAAAAAACAGTGTCAAAAACAGGTTACTTAGTTAATACGTTTTTTTGCAAAAAATCTACGAAGCCGTTCTACCAATTCCAAGGTGACCCATATCAGAACGATCCCTATCTAACTAATTTAAAACCTGATCCTGTATAAATATACCTCATCGATGCAGGATGAAAATGGGCCATAGTCCAATATGGACACAGTGCAGAACGCTTGGGGCACACCCTATCTTGCATAACAAGAAAATAAATGAAAACTTACAACTGAGCCAAAGCACAAAGTGAACAGGTCTGTGGGACTGTGTTCACACCAATGAATAACTAGACCACAGAAAAAACAGTATAACAAACGTGTAGAAGTACTATAACAGGTAATAATCAACAGTAAGTACTAGTAAAAATTAGTGTAAAAAAACAGGTAATTAGTTAATAGGTTTGTTGCAAAATATGTGCCAAGCCATTCTACCAACGCCAAGGTGACCCATATCAGAACGGTCCGTATCTAACTAATTGAAAACCTGATCCTGTATTGGACTCTAGCCCATCTTCATCCTGCATCCATGAGGTATATTTATACAGGACCAGGTTTTAAATTAGTTAGATAGGGACCGTTCTGATATGGGTAACCTTGGCCTTGGTAGAACAGCTTTGTGCATGTTTTGCTAAAAACGTATTAACTAAGTACCCTGTTTTTGACACTGTTTTTTACTAGCACTTGCTTTTCTTTATTACCTATTATAGCAGAGTACTTCTCAACATTTTTGTTATACTGTTTTTTCCGTGGTCTAGTTGTTCAGTGGTGTGAACATGTTTCTATAGACCTGTTCACTTTGTGCTTTGGCTCAGCTGCAAGGTTTCATTTAGTCTCTTGTTATGCAAGATAGGGAGTGCCCTCCCTCTTCCATTCTGAGCCAGGCACATAAGGTGCTGTCTGCTGCACTGTGTCCATATTGGCCCGTCTTCATCCTGCATCCATGAGGTATATTTATAAAGGATCAGGTTTTAAATTAGTTAGATAGGGATTGTTCTGACATGGGTCACCTTGGCATTGGTAGAACATCTTCGTACATTTTTTTGCAAAAAAGTATTAACTACCCTGTTTTTGACACTGTTTTTTTATTAGCACTTGCTTTCCATTATTACCTATTATAGCAGAGTATTTCTACATGTTTGTTAGACTGTTTTTTCTGTCATTTAGTTATTCGATGGTGTGAACACGGTCCTACAGACCTGTTCACTTTGTGCTTTGGCTCAGTTGTAAGTTTACATTTTATACATTTATTGCAGGGTGTAGTGGAGCTTTCGGAGTTCGGTTGGTAAAATGGTGAGTCTGTCATGTGAGATGTACTCATATAGTGTTAACTAGCCCGCCAAACTGGGCATCATTCATAGGCCTGTGTTCAAACACGGTGCATATATTCATGCAGTATCCACTAGCCCACCGCAACCGGTGTAATCAATAGGCTCTTGTTCAGACACTGGTGTATCTCACTTATCAATATGACAGTTTCTCTAAGCAGCTTCATTAGTTTGACTTCTTGCAAGCATCTGCCCCTCTTAATCAAAAGGCTGTGAGTGGCTGGTCTATCTGCATGAGTCACCAGCTCTGCCCCCTCCGCCATCTTTGGGAATTTCCCTGCACCCTGCTTGTGCATAGTATTAGATGGCCAAAGGGGAGATACAAGGACGACATCTGCAAGATGTTTGTGTAAATTTGTGTAAATTTCATCTGGGATCACCGGTTTCCTCCCGCACTGCAATGACATACTGATAGGAGGTTTAGATAGTGAGCGCCAAGAGGGATGGTATTATTGATGTATGTAAAGTGCTGTGGAGGTATTTGCACTATATCAGTGAATAAATATTATTATTCTTAATATATTATTTTTTATTATTTGTGACACATGATACAGGTAAATTCTTTATGCCTTTTTATACCATTTTAAAACACAAATGTAGAAATTCTGTAAAGTTTCTTTTTCCTCTAAAAAAAAAGGGTTTCCTTTTAACTGTGCAATACAACAATATGTAAATTCAAAATGAAAATATTTGAGTTATTAGAGGACATAAACATTTCTGAAGTGGATAATTGAAGTCTTTTCTAAATCAATGGTTTGTTAGATCATAATATCATTGTCCTTAACATAAGTGAATCTTTCAAACCAATCAAAGCGTTTGTTTTTATTTTCTCCTCCGAGCCATCTTGGTTCAACATTAACAATTCTCTTTGAATCTGTGTGTAATAACAAATTGAACTCTGGTAATTAAAATAATTTGCTAGTCATTATGAATTATTAATGAGGAGTTTGAATATCTCTTGTCTCATTAGTATGTATCTGGTTAGATTTATTTGCATAACCCCAGAAACTATTACCTAGAAAAAAATCCAACATGCTGAGATTCTATTTCTTTTGCAAATTCCAAGTTCCTGAGAGCGGGGATTGGGGACCACACCAGTATTGAGACAGCAAGTTACATTTTCGTTACCCTCAATGTGATATTTTTGGCAGATTTTGCTATAATTATGCTAATTCTGTGTTTGTTTTTTTGTGATTAATGACAGCTTTATAATTGCTTTTTAAACAAAACTCTTTAATCTGAGTATTATATTTGAGGAATGTCATAGTGTCTCAAAAATCACTTCAAGTAATTAGGATACGGAAAGGTTACCTGATTTTATTTTTTCCTTTTAGGTAAGGGTTAAATAATACTTTTTTTTCCCGAAGTTTTAGGATTGTCAGTTATGGAGAGAAAATCAATCAGACATTGTAAAAATACATGTATTAGTTCATTCCAAAGGGATTTGTTTGTGCAGATGCCTAAAAAAAACAGAATATGGATGATACATAATATACGGTAGTCTAAGGCTGGCTTCACATTTGCGTATGGGAAGGCAGCGTATTGCTGCGTTCCCATACGCAGCCAAACGCATGCGCACTGCGTTCCTATGTTTAACATAGGAACGCACAGTGCTTGCGTTTGCTGCGTTCGGGTGCGGATGCGGACGATATCTGCTCCTTCCGGTGTCCAGCATCCGCACCCGGGACGCAGCATGTTGCATTTTTTTGTGCGCTTGGGGACCTTGGAAAATCAGCAAGCGTCCCCAAGCGCACAAAACATGCATTGTCTTCAATGGGTCCGCAGTGTTCTGCGCTTGACAGTGCAGGAGAACGCTGCGGACCCATTGAAAAATCTCCCGGTGGCCGGAGGTGATGTCACAGGAGCTCACCGACGGCCACCGGGAGATCAGCTGGAGCCTCTGCTGTCCTCCGCCTCCCGGCCGCTGGTAATCTGCTAGCGATGTCGGCGGGGAGAAACAGCTGATCTGACAGCTGTTTGAATCTTCCCGCGCCGACATCTCCTCTCGGTGTCGGTGCGGGAAGATTCAAACAGCTGTCAAATCAGCTGTTCTCCCCGCCGACATGTCCTGGAGCTTACCGGTGGCCAGGAAACGGAGATCTCCACCCCCGGACACCGCTGATTGGCTGCCCAGGCTCCACAGTGATGTGTCCGCAGGCGGACATTCTCCGCTGCGGACATTCTCCGCTGCGGACACATCTTTTAGACCCTGCTTTGCACTGCGTATGTGTCTGCATGCGATCAGCATGCAGACACATACGCAAATGTGAAGCCAGCCTAAGAGAGATACAGTAGACAATTAAAAAATGGAAGAAAGAAGGAAAGAAAGAGAGAAAGAAAGAAAGAAAGAAAGAAGGAAAAAAAGAAAGAAAGAAAGAAAGAAAGAAAGAAAGAAAGAAAGAAAGAAAGAAAGAAAGAAAGAAAGAAAGAAAGAAATTGTATATCCTTACCTTCCAGACCTTCTTGACCAGACACATTCACAGACAAGTAAGTAGGATTACCAGTTTAAAAAGAAAAGCAAAACACAAATGTCATTTTGGAATACTCTGCCATGAGATACTTATGCTCTATGTTTCCTAATGTGACCATCCAGTTGTTGTACTGTTGTTTGCAGCCTCTGAGTGGAGTTTTCTATCTTGTTGCGATATTGTATTACATTTGAGCTGTAAGAAATTGTAGTACCTAAAGGGAACCTGTCAGGTCAAAATACATATGTAAACTGCTATCATTTTCTAATTCCTTTCTCTAAGCTCTTTATTCATGTATTTTTATTATTTATTATTTCCCTCATATCCTCTGTAAAATGCAAATAAATCTATTATATAATCGCGAATCGGAAAAGCGCCCCTCCGCGCGCACTTTCCGATGCCGTCATGTGGATACGAATTTAACATTGGGCGCGAAGCGCCCAATGCTGCGCGAGCAATGGCCGCGAGGCCATTGCGAGTCGCTGGCCCAGGGCGAGCAATGGCCGCCAAGCGGCCATTGCGAGTCGCTGGCCCAAAATCCATCCACAGGCTCGGCCATAACCTTAGCGATTTACCGCTCAGGTAGCGCGAGCAATGGCCGCGAGGCCATTGCGAGTCGCTGCCTGAGCCGCAACTCGCTCCCCGGGGACCATGGAGCGGAGGCGGCACAGCCGCCTCCGCTCCCCGCTGACCACAATGATTCCCTATGCCCGCTCATCTCCCATTACCACCCCTGGGACCATGGAGACATTCCCAGGCGCCATGGACCGGTGCCGGCACAGCCGCGTACACAAATGCACGCTCAGCGCCCATTCCGACCCTCGGGACCATGGAGCCACTCGGAGGCGGCATGGAGCAGTGCCGGCACAGCCGCCTCCACTAATGCCCGCTCACCGCCCCTTGCGACCCCCGGGACCATGGAGCTAGTCAGAGGCGGCATGGAGCGGTGCCGGCACAGCCGCCTCCACTAATGCCGCCTCACCGCCCATTGCGACCCCCGGGACCATGGAGCCAGTCGGAGGCCGCATGGACCGCTGCCGGCACAGCCGCCTCCACTAATGCCCGCTCACCGCCACCCCAGGAACTATAGAGCGGAGCCGCCACAGCCGACTCCGCTCCCCGATAAAACCAACTCCCACCCCGGGGACTATGGAACGGAGGCGTCCCAGCCGCCTCCACTCCCCAGGGACCATCAACCCACTCGCCCTCAGACCATGGACCGGAGGCACCACACCCGCCTCCGCTCCCCGCTAAACCCAACTCCCACCCCCGGTGACTATGGAGCGGAAGCGGCACAGCATCCTCCGCTCCCCGCTAAACCAAACTCCCACCCCCCGCTACTATACAACGGAGGCCGCACAGCCGACTCCGGTCCCCGCTAAACACAACTCCCACCCCGGGAACCATGGACCGAGTCCTTACCTGTCTTCATGACATCTGCTTCCTCACGTACACTCCTCCCTACGGCCCCGACATCCTCTTCCTTCACGACTCTTCCATCCGCCGCTCTTCTCTATTCCTCCACCGACCTCCGGCTCGCTGTCTCCATTCTGCTCCGCTCTACAGCCTCATTAACATACATCGCTCATAATCCTGCACACTGATTGGTCCTTTTTTCCCATAGACAAACATGCTTGAAAGCGACCAATCAGCGTCCAGTATTATCCGCCATGTATCTCTATGAGGAGTTAGAGCGGACCTGAATGAGAACTGTGTCACTTAAAATAAATAATAAATTTAATAATAAAAAAAATAATTAAAAAATAATAAAAAAATAATAAAAAAATAATTTAAAAATAATAATAAATTCAATACAAATAATATTAAAAAAAATATAATATGCTAATAACATGAGCCCCTTTGCGGACCTGAAGGAGAACTGTGTCACTTAAAATAAATAATAAATTTAATAATAAAAAAAATAATTAAAAAATAATAAAAAAAATAATAAAAAAATAATTTAAAAATAATAAAAAATTCAATAAAAATAATATTAAAAAAAATATAATATGCTAATAACATGAGCCCTTTTGCGGACCTGAAGGAGAACTGTGTCACTTAAAATAAATAATAAATTTAATAATAAAAAAAATAATTAAAAAATAATAAAAAAATAATAAAAAAATAATTTAAAAATAATAAAAAATTCAATAAAAATAATATTAAAAAAAAATATAATATGCTAATAACATGAGCCCCTTTGCGGACCTGAAGGAGAACTGTGTCACTTAAAATAAATAATAAATTTAATAATAAAAAAAATAATTAAAAAATAATAAAAAAATAATAAAAAAATAATTTAAAAATAATAAAAAAATTCAATAAAAATAATATTAAAAAAAATATAATATGCTAATAACATGAGCCCCTTTGCGGACCTGAAGGAGAACTGTGTCACTTAAAATAAATAATAAATTTAATAATAAAAAAAATAATTAAAAAATAATTAAAAAATAATAAAAAAATAATTTAAAAATAATAAAAAATTCAATAAAAATAATATTAAAAAAATATAATATGCTAATAACATGAGCCCCTTCGCGGACCTGAAGGAGAACTGTGTCACTTAAAATAAATAATAAATTTAATAATAAAAAAAATAATTAAAAAATAATAAAAAAATAATAAAAAAATAATTTAAAAATAATAAAAAATTCAATAAAAATAATATAAAAAAAAATATAATATGCTAATAACATGAGCCCCTTCGCGGACCTGAAGGAGAACTGTGTCACTTAAAATAAATAAAAATTTAATAATAAAAAAAATAATTAAAAAATAATAAAAAAATAATAAAAAAATAATTTAAAAATAATAAAAAATTCAATAAAAATAATATAAAAAAAAATATAATATGCTAATAACATGAGCCCCTTCGCGGACCTGAAGGAGAACTGTGTCACTTAAAATAAATAATAAATTTATTAATAAAAAAATATTTAAAAAATAATTAAAAAATAAATAAAAAAATTATTTAAAAATAATAAAAAATTCAATAAAAAATAATTAAAAAAAATAAATAAATAAATAATTCATAAAAAATACGATTAAAAAAAATATGCTAATACTAATAATATTACTGCAAATAATAATGCTATTAATGCTATTAATTATGCTATTAATCCTAATATTTCTTATTAATACTATATAATTATGCTATTAATGCTAATATTTATGCTATTAATGCTAATAACTATGCTATTAATGTTAATAATTATGCTATTAATGCTAATAATAATGCTATTAATGCTATTAATAATGTTATTAATCCTATTATTAATGCTAATAATGCTATTATTAATGCTATTAATGCTAATAATAATACTATTAATGCTATTAATAATGCTATTAATGCTATTAATTATGCTATTAATGCTATGAATGCTAATATTTATCCTATTAATGGCATTATTAATGCTATTAATGCTAATAATAATGCTATTAATGCTATTAATGCTAATAATAATGCTATTAATGCTATTAATAATGTTATTAATGCTATTATTAATGCTATTAATGCTATTATTAATGATATTAATGCTATTATTAATGCTATTAATAATGCTATTAATGCTATTAATTATGCTATTAATGCTATTAATGCTAATATTTATCCTATTAATGCTATTAATATTGCTATTAATGCTAATAATAATGCTATTAATGCTATTAATAATGTTATCAATGCTATTATTAATGCTAATAATGCTATTATTAATGCTATTAATGCTATTATTAATGCTATTAATGCTATTAATATTGTTATTAATCCTATTATTAATGCTAATAATGCTATTATTAATGCTATTAATGCTAATAATAATACTATTAATGCTATTAATAATGTTATTAATGCTATTATTAATGCTAATAATGCTATTATTAATGCTATTAATGCTAATAATAATGCTATTAATGCTATTAATGCTAATAATAATGCTATTAATGCTATTAATAATGTTATTAATGCTATTATTAATGCTAATAATGTTATTATTAATGCTATTAATGCTAATAATAATGCTATTAATGCTATTAATAATGTTATTAATGCTATTATTAATGCTAATAATGCTATTATTAATGCTATTAATGCTAATAATAATGCTATTAATGCTATTAATGCTAATAATAATGCTATTAATGCTATTAATAATGTTATTAATGCTATTATTAATGCTATTAATGCTATTATTAATGATATTAATGCTATTATTAATGCTATTAATAATGCTATTAATGCTATTAATTATGCTATTAATGCTATTAATGCTAATATTTATCCTATTAATGCTATTAATATTGCTATTAATGCTAATAATAATGCTATTAATGCTATTAATAATGTTATCAATGCTATTATTAATGCTAATAATGCTATTATTAATGCTATTAATGCTATTATTAATGCTATTAATGCTATTAATATTGTTATTAATCCTATTATTAATGCTAATAATGCTATTATTAATGCTATTAATGCTAATAATAATACTATTAATGCTATTAATAATGTTATTAATGCTATTATTAATGCTAATAATGCTATTATTAATGCTATTAATGCTAATAATAATGCTATTAATGCTATTAATGCTAATAATAATGCTATTAATGCTATTAATAATGTTATTAATGCTATTATTAATGCTAATAATGTTATTATTAATGCTATTAATGCTAATAATAATGCTATTAATGCTATTAATAATGTTATTAATGCTATTATTAATGCTAATAATGCTATTATTAATGCTATTAATGCTAATAATAATGCTATTAATGCTATTAATGCTAATAATAATGCTATTAATGCTATTAATAATGTTATTAATGCTATTATTAATGCTAATAATGCTATTATTAATGCTATTAATGCCAATAATAATGCTATTAATGCTATTAATAATGCTATTAATGCTATTAATTATGCTTTTAATGCTATTAATGCTAATATTTATCCTATTAATGCTATTAATGCTAATAATAATGCTATTAATGCTATTAATTATGCTATTAATGCTATCAATGCTAACATTTATCCTATTAATGGCATTATTAATGCTATTAATGCTAATAATAATGCTATTAATGCTATTAATGCTAATAATAATGCTATTAATGCTATTAATAATGTTATTAATGCTATTATTAATGCTATTAATGCTATTATTAATGCTATTAATGCTAATAATAATGCTATTAATGCTATTAATAATGCTATTAATGCTATTAATTATGCTATTAATGCTATTAATGCTAATATTTATCCTATTAATGCTATTAATATTGCTATTAATGCTAATAATAATGCTATTAATGCTATTAATAATGTTATTAATGCTATTATTAATGCTAATAATGCTATTATTAATGCTAATAATAATGCTATTAATGCTATTAATAATGTTATTAATCCTATTATTAATGATAATAATGCTATTATTTATGCTATTAATGCTAATAATAATACTATTAATGCTATTAATAATGTTATTAATGCTATTATTAATGCTAATAATGTTATTATTAATGCTATTAATGCTAATAATAATGCTATTAATGCTATTAATAATGTTATTAATGCTATTATTAATGCTAATAATGCTATTATTAATGCTATTAATGCTAATAATAATGCTATTAATGCTATTAATAATGTTATTAATGCTATTATTAATGCTAATAATGCTATTATTAATGCTATTAATGCTAATAATAATACTATTAATGCTATTAATATTGCTATTAATGCTATTAATTATGCTATTAATGCTATTAATGCTAATATTTATCCTATTAATGCTATTAATATTGCTATTAATGCTAATAATAATGCTATTAATGCTATTAATAATGTTATTAATGCTATTATTAATGCTAATAATGTTATTATTAATGCTATTAATGCTAATAATAATGCTATTAATGCTATTAATAATGTTATTAATGCTATTATTAATGCTAATATTGCTATTATTAATGCTATTAATGCTAATAATAATGCTATTAATGCTATTAATAATGTTATTAATGCTATTATTAATGCTAATAAATGCTATTAATAATGCTATTAATGCTAATAATAATGCTATTAATGCTATTAATACTGTTATTGATGCTCATAATACTGCTAATAATGCTATTAATACTGCTATTACTGCTAATAATAATGCTATGGCTTATATTATTGCTATTGATGATGCGATTATTATTTAAAAATCTTTAAAAAAACAGTAAACATATTTTACATACCCGATGCATTTGCATCAGGCTAACAGCTATAACTACTATAATCAAATTAATGCACGTTCTAGAATCCCGATGCATTTGCATCGGGCTCACAGCTAGTAGATTATAAAGAGATTAACTCCATCTGTCAATCACAGTGAATGATCCACTAAGTTCTTTGCTGTATACTCCCCATAGGATGAATATTCATGTCACATATTCACTCCACATCATTGCTCAGGTGATCAGTAGGGGGAGCCGCTGTATCCTCCACTCTGCTCTCTGTGTCTGCAGCCAAGCAAGAGGTCGAATACAACACAGAACAGCAGGGATACTTGTTTGGAAAAACTAATGGAGAAGATTCCTTATCTAGATCAGGTAAAGCAGTAAGGCAAATGTGTGTCTGCAATCTCCCCTTGGAAGCTCCTATTTCAAACTGAAACCTGACTAGGAGAGAGAGCAAAGTGAAGAGGGAGATGGGAGGTCGGAGGAGGGAGGAGAGAGCTGCTGAGAAGTGCATTATTATATGAACAGTTTAACACAGAAGAACTATTCCTCTATGAATAATTATGGACAGGACTAATGCAACAGCTCCCTGCAGGGTCTGAAAATGCTTTTAACTAGAGAACTCCAAACAGTACAATAACGATTTTGTATGTTTTTAAAAAGTCTGTTGAGGTACTATTCAAGGGTAATGTTAGTTTCATACTGAAGAGTGACCTAACCGTGCCACTTTTAAGGGAACCTGTTATGTCCTTTTTTGTTTTTAAACTGACTCCAATGTTATTTAGATCATGCATTTTGCATCATGAAGGCCAATGTGCAACACATGTGCCATATAGGGAATTAAGGCAGATGTCAGTCACATGAGCTGTCTATTATGTGTATGTGTGAGGTAACATATACTACCCGGCCGGGGGGAGGGTTTACTATTGGCTGGAGATTTATTAGGCTGCCTATAGCAACCAATCACAGCTCAGCTTCTATTTTCCTACAGGTCATTAATATGACATATTCAAATTCTATTTTGTTATAGCTAACAGCAGTTATTTATTAACCTGGGCGTAGCCGGGTAGTACAGCTAGTCACTTAAAAGATTTCTTTACTTGGAGGGTCAAGTTTGTCATCTATGTGTAATCTATGTGATTTTTTGTTTGTCTGTGCAGATTTTTACCCTAGTAAAACTATCAGAAATATGTTTATGTGCTTTCGTTAACATTGTCACTCCATGATTACTGTTAAATGGTCACCAAAATGAATCCAGCATGTGAGGGAGACTCATGATTCTGATGTCAAGGTTTTGCATTTTTTACGTCTGGAGAAAGTAAAATCCCTTAGCAGAGGAGGTGATCGAGATAAAGAGCTTCTGCGCAGGGACGCAAGGTGGATAATTAATACAGACGTCCTCCTTGGCCTAAATGATAAAAATGATATGGCTGCATTTTTTGATCACTCCCCCTGTGTGTGATATTATGTTTTAATGTGATGTTTTATATTTTTAACTTTAATTGATTTTAATGTATTATATTTGAGTAGCATTCACTAGTTTTGGATACTGGGTGTATGCATCACATGTTTGATTTGTACCCCTGATGTGGGTGTATATTTGCTCATATCTTGCTAACACAGTGTATTCAGGCACGTAAAAGCGCAGGAGCATGAAACGGTTGTCGCCTGTAATGTCTTCATGTCATTAGCACACTGCATCTTGTATTTCTCTGCCACTGCCATAGACTCTAATGAGGAGTTACTATTTTAAAAATGTACCTGAAATAAAGCTTTTCTATTTTTGGAGAGAAAGGCCACTGGATCTCTTCATATTCATCAGCCCATCCTACTGGGCATTGTCAAATCCTAAGAGTCTGCTCCTGCAACTTCTGCATCTGCCACCCGATGCTGCTTGTCTGCTGCAAAGGTGTGGCTGGTGATGTAGTAGTCTGACTTGTGGCTGTGTTGTATGGCTGCCCAGCTGCCTTCATTAACTCTGATTTCAGCCAATTAGGAGATACTGTAGTCTATTTGAATCTTCTGTGTGCTCCCTCTGGTTGCCAGATATATTCCCTCGTTCACTTTGTATTCCTGTATTATTGATTTTTTTCATTGATCTCTGCCTAATTTTGTATTATTCACCAGCCTAACGATTTTGTACTTTCTGACCTCTCAGCTTTGACCCTGCCTGGCGATTTTTCTATTCCTGAACTGAAACCCACCTATAGGTAGCAAGCCCCTGGACTATGCAGTAAAGTCTGATCCCTGTATAGGCGTTAAACGGTGTCTGGGTATCTCGGGGTACTGCCTTATGTTATGGTTTGCATTTAGTTTCTCTGGAATCCTCCTTTTTGCCAGTAATTTGGTCGGACATTACAAGTAGAGATGAGCCACCAACCCGGTGTTCGAATTCGATTCGATTCGCCGAATCGACGGGGTGTTCGACGAATGTTCGTCGAATGCTCGACGATCACCGTCGAACACCCCGGAAAACGAACAAACCGGGCTAGTGGGGCTTTTTCACTTCCACAATGTATATACATACATTGTGGAAGTGAAAAAAAGTGAAAGAAAGTGTTAAAAATAAAAAAATAATCAATGCTCACCTGTCTGCGGTCCACCGAAGCCTCCGGTATGGTCCTGTGGCTTCTAGGACCTGTGGTGACGTCATGTTCTCGCGGGAACTCCGGTCACATGACCGGAGTTCTGCGAGAACATGACGTCACCACAGGTCCTAGAAGCACAGGACCTTGCTGGAAAGCTTAAAATAGATATTTTTATGATTCGGAGTAAGTAAGTAAGTAAAAGAAAGTGTCTGAAACATAAAAATATCTATTTTAAGCTTTCCGGCAAGGTCCTTTTGCTAATAGGACCTACGGTGACGTCATGCTCTCGCGGAACTCCGGTCATGTGACCGGAGTTCCCGCGAGAACATGACGTCACCACAGGTCCTAGAAGCCACAGGACCATACTGGAGGCTTCGGTGGACCGCGGACAGGTGAGCATTGATTATTTTTTTATTTTTAACACTTTCTTTCTTTTAGGGAATGTTTATTTTGGCTGAAAATGCGGCAGATGCGGTTTTCTGACCGCATCTGCCGCATTTTCGAACCAAAATTGAACATGTTCGAAATTCGCCGAATTTGAACCAAATTGTTCGAATTCGGCGAATGACTCGCATAGCGCCAAAATCAACTCGAATTTGAGATTGGCGAACTATTCGAATCGAACATTGCTCATCTCTAATTACAAGCATTCATTGCTGAGCACCGCTTTATTATCTGCATCTGTGACTGGATCTATGGCCTGCGGTACTATGGGCTGTGGTAAGTGGACTATGTGTTACTACTGCCGGCTACCGGTTTCTCTTTCATATGCTTTTTTCCTATTGGATTCTAGTATGTAATTCTCCAGTTTCCCTAGAGTTATTACTACTTGACTCAATAACATCTTTCTTTGACAATTAATATGTAACATTCACTTCGATAAAAGAAGGGTTAGAAAATAGGATTGAATCGCTGAATACCTTAAAAAAAATATTGATGTTCATAGAGGAAGGTGGCTTAGTGATTTTGGAGAATAAACATTTATGATTCTTGAAATAACTAAGAATATTTCACAGAGAGGCTTATAGTTTATTTACTGAAAACAAGATGACGCCTCTTAAGTACATCTCTGGGTCACCTTAGTCCTAGGAGGGACGGGCACTTTTATTGCATCTATAAGACCAAACTGCTGCATCGTCTATAGGATCTTTGTCCTCTGAGATCATCCTCACTTACTGTGTACAGGACCATATATTTTCATTACTCCATCATTCCGTTTTACGCTCACAAGTTAATAACGATGACCTCGGCTGCTTTCATATCTAGAACACTCATTTACAGCCAAACTACCCATTTGCAGACTTCATTCACTTTAATGGGTGACTATCCCTATGTCTACTAAACACTTTGCATTCTAACAATTATTTACTGCTCACTCTGCAGGAAATAGATGTGAGGAGGTTGCAAATGAGATGAGAAGGGCTCTGCTCACCTTACTGGAACCTGCCGTAATTTCCTCTGATTAACCAATTATTGTCTGTAGATGCAGTGTCACTGCTCTGCATTTCCTGGTAACGTCTCTTCCAATAATTAGGTTTCTTTGAAGGTTGTCATCAGCAGAAGAGCTGGCAATGTTCTTGCATGACATTTTTATGAATATGTTGACTTTGAGAATTGTTTCTAAATATGAATATTTTGTTTCTTGGATGATTTTCTTCATCAATGTAGAAATTGGTCAACCGCGCTTAAAACAGAAGAAATGTTGCAGCTTTTGATAGTAATGTGTCACCTACCAAACTCTGTTAGATGACTAATGATGGGAAGTGTGCTCACCACTGCTCGATGCTCGATGGAGCACCGAAGTGCTCGGTTACACTTGGTACTCGGCCAAGTATTGTGGGTGCTCACATTTGTCGTTCGTGAACAATCCGACACAAAGATTAGTCTCCCATCTTTCACTGAAGGCAGCCGGCTCTTTGTGTCAGATTGTTCATGAACGACACATTTGACTACCTGCATTACTCAGCCGAGTACCGAGAAAAACCCTAGCACCCTGATGCTCCATTGAGTATCGAGCTGTAGTGAGCACACTTCTTATCATTAGTCTTTATGGCATCCTAACATCTAAAAGAGTTTGGTAGGTAACACATTATAATCAAAAACTGCTAAATATTGGGCAAGAACCCTAGCGAGAAGCACTTTCAATCTCTGAATAGATCTTACTGGGGCTAAATTAACATGTCTGGATGCTGTGTGTAAAAACAAAAAACCCACCACCTTTTCCCAAGAAATGCTTTTTTTGGCTGGTTTTATAAAGGAAAATCACTGCCCATCACTAATTGACTTCCTTTATACTCATTATTCTGGTCAACCCCCAACAGAGTGTCCAACCTGCTCTATTCAAATAGAGAGCACCCAAGCTTGCTTTTGATAATTCTTCATTAAAGGGAACCTGTCACCAGGTTTTTGCCATCCCATCTGAGAGCAGCAAAATGTAGAGACCGAGACCCTGATTCTATTGATGTGTCACTTACAGAGCTCATTTTGATAAAATTTTAGTTTTCTCTGCTGCAGATTTAGCAGTTTGTGAATATACCAGACTACCAGACTACCAGACCAATGATAATCTCCATTTGATTAAACAGTGAGTTTATTAAAACCACACTGAGTAGCCCCGTAAGTGACACATCGCTGGAATCAGGATCTCGGGTCGTTATATTATGCTACTCTCAGATTAGGTTGCAAAAACCTGGTGACAGGTTCCATTTAAGGATAATGAATATATCAATAGATATGTGAAGGCTTGTAATGGGATATTTAGAAATAGACACTATAGCTATGCGTATGAAGAAAAAACATGTTTTTCTATTTGAAAGTTGCTCATAGCTTTGAAGAGTCTGTGAGGAAAGTTTTCAAGAATTGCACAAAGCAAGACCCTTAAGGGCAGATCCATTTGAACAAAAGAAAAATCTTCTATAACCACATAAAATCCTCCATAAATTTTGGCCATTCTTTGTCTTTTTCCTAAGGTTAAGAGCATTTTTTCCAAACTATAACATATAGGGCCCATTCACTTTCAGTATTAATACACAGATGCACAAATATGATATGTGGCCAATATACAATACAGACATACACACACCAGGTGCGTCAGCACACTGCGATTAATGAATACATGTGCTCCACTACTGCTGTATATGTTAAAATCATTAGCTACTTAGATAACATTTTTTTTAATCAAAGAGTGCAAAAGCCACCCAACCACATCACGGTGTACCTAAATATGTATATTCCTCTATTCCATAATTTCCCACCTCAGTGAATTAATTAATAGGGACTATTTATACTTTTGTATTTCTTGACATAGTTGGATGACGTTTAATCAAAAGACGCTAACTAAGCACTTTACGTTGTTTATGTTTACAGCAATATTGAAGTTAACGTATTCATTAATCACAGGGTGCTGACGCATTGTATATGCATATGTACAAAGCACGTTATGACTGGAAGGAAAATCAATATCTAGAGAATTTCTATGGTGTATTTTTAAAAAACATAGGGGGTAGCTTGCCTAGAAAAGAAAAGGAGACATACTCTCCATTCCTTGGTCCAACTGTCACCACCTTCCTGGAAACAATCACATCTTGACCACTAGTTACCTAACCCAGTAGACAATGAGATCCCTCAGTGGTCAGGTAATGGGTGATTATGACTTTATCTTATCCAGTCCAGAGGAGGCAATCAGAACAGCTGGAGAAGATAATGATGCTAAATACATCTTTTTACTTTCTTCATTAAATGTTTTTTAATCCACTTGACCTCCAGGTCATCTTCCTTTTTTTGCACTTTTGTTCTACCCTTTTTCCAAGAGCCATAGCTTTTTTTATATTTTGGTCACTATAGCCATATGAGGGCTTGTTTTGATGCGTGACGAGCTGCACTTTTGATTACACCATTCGTTCTTCCACATAGTGTCCTGGAAAACAGGAAAAAAATTCTAGGTGATGGGAAATTGCAAAAATAAAATGTGTGATTCCGCAATTGGGTTTTCGTCAGGTCCTTGACTGCCCTGACACTTCAATACACAGCTATAGAGCTGACAAGTAGAAGAGGGCAATTGGGTAATAGTGGGCCTTTCCTCTATATAACCACATTCAGATGCTGTTGTCACAATTGACCATGTCATCTACTGTATAAAATAAAATAATAAAAGTAATTTCTAATAGCGATATAATAAGGCTGGCGCCCATTGTGTATGCAGTAGGTTATGCTCTTAATGCTGCTCTATACTTTGGCGCCCAAACTTTAATGTTCATCTCCAGTTTCATCTAAATTAAGACCTAATAAATAAATGGGATGTAGGAGCTTTAACAGACACACTCTTATATATGAAACCCGAAGGCCACTTCCGGGCAATCCAGCCAACTTCCGTGATGGTCAAAACGGCACAGCGGCTCGCGGTGGGCGCTAAAGCGCCACCACTCGCCACTATCCCGCCACCGGCCCCGCACTGAGCCCCGTCTGCGCCCATCCGCCCTCCCCCGGCACCGCCCACAGCCCTGCAGCTCACCGCCCACTCTCGCCACCGGCCCCGCACACTGCCCGGTGTGGGCCCGGCCCACACTCCGCTGTGCGGCCTCCGCCGGCACCGCTCCCACTCCTGCCGATCCCGCCACTGGCCCCGCACTGAGCCCCGTCTGCGCCCATCCGCCCTTCCCCGGCACCGCCCACAGCCCTGCAGCTCACCGCCCACTCTCGCCACCGGCCCCGCACACTGCCCGGTGTGGGCCCGGCCCACACTCCGGTGTGCGGCCTCCGCCGGCACCGCTCCCACTCCTGCCGCTCACCGCACACACCCACTCACTCTCCTCCATCAGGGAGCTGGCCCCTCCGGAACCGCCGCCACCACTGCCGCTGACCGCCGACAGCCCAGCTGACCGCCGACAGCCCAGTGAGTGTTCTGCCCCCCAGCCTCCGCTCTGCTCTGCCCCCCAGCCTCCGCTCTCCTCTGCCCCCCAGCCTCCGCTCTCCTCTGCCCCCCAGCCTCCGCTCTCCTCTGCCCCCCAGCCTCCGCTCTGCTCTGCCCCCCAGCCTCCGCTCTGATCTGCCCCCCAGCCTCCGCTCTCCTCTGCCCCCCAGCCTCCCCTCTGCTCTGCCCCCCAGCCTCCCCTCTCCTCTGCCCCCCAGCCTCCCCTCTCCTCTGCCCCCCAGCCTCCGCTTTCCTCTGCCCCCCAGCCTCTGCTCTCCTCTGCCCCCCAGCCTCCGCTTTCCTCTGCCCCCCAGCCTCCGCTCTCCTCTGCCCCCCAGCCTCTGCTCTCCCCTGCCCCCCAGCCTCCGCTCTCCCCTGCCCCCCAGCCTCCGCTCTCCCCTGCCCCTCAGCCTCCGCTCTCCCCTGCCCCCCAGCCTTCGCTCTCCCCTGCCCCCCAGCCTCCGCTCTCCCCTGCCCCCCAGCCTCCGCTCTCCACTGAGCCACCGCGCAGTGCTGGCCACCGCGCCACCACGCAGTGCTGGCCACCGCGCCACCGCGCAGTGCTGGCCACTGAGCCACCGCGCAGTGCTGGCCACCGAGCCACCGCGCAGTGCTGGCCACCGAGCCACCGCGCAGTGCTGGCCCCTGAGCCACCGCGCATTGCTGGCCACCGAGCCACCGCGCCGTGCTGGCCACCGAACCACCGCGCAGTGCTGGCCACCGAGCCGCTGTATACTGTGCTAGCCACAGACCCGCTGTATACTGTGCTAGAAACAGAGTCGCTGTATACTGTGCTAGCCACAGAGCTGCTGTATACTGTGCTACCCACAGAGCTGCCTGTATACACACAATTCTTTTCACCGCACTCCCGTAACTATTAGTAAATAAACTATATATGGATTCTAGACTACCCGATTCTTTAGAATCGGGCTCCCATCTAGTTTTTAAATAAGACTGGTGGTATTTCTTGAGAAATGTTTTACTAACTACATTATTATCTAATATTACTCTTATTTTTGTAATATTCTAATCTACTATCGCATAGTTCCTTTCACCATTTTAATTGAGTAATTGATTCTAGATGACAACCCTATGAGCGAATATAGTTATTACAGGCCAAAAATTTCACTTAGAGTGTCTCTATGTTTTTAGGAATACAACATAGTGCTTATATGTGTCTGCATGATCACCAGATAGTGCCCCATATTATTGCATTATTTCCAATTTATTTTGCCTGTGTAGCACAATTGTTTTTTTGCTGCCAATGATTGCTCAGTACCGGGAAGAGCCGTGTAAAAAAATACAGTTTAAATACAATGATTTCTCCTAATCCTCACATATATTTACAATATATAAGGACAGGGTCACACTTCAGGTTTTTTTTTTTTTAATCTGATCTGGTTTTGAGCTTTTAAAATGCTCAAAACCGGATAAGGAAACGCTCCTCATAGGAGCCTATTATAAAAACCGGATTGCATTACATGCAATCCGGTTACCGCCTCCGGCTCTGCAGCTTGGGTGAAAAATCATGCAGGCTGCAGTTTTCGGGGCGATTCTAAGCCCCGCAATGCGATAAACGGATTGCTCAGGATGTGTAATCCTGAGCAATGCAGTCACCGCATATACTTTGCTTATCCTGGCTGCCACTGGGATAAGCAAACTGTTATCAATGTTTTAAAAGATTACATTTTATTAATAAATGTGGTTACAATGTCTCTACGGGGTGCCCACCCCCCTAGAGACATACCACCCACTCAGGTGGGCATATAATGATGTAATTCCTGATGTACAGTAGCCGGCTCCAGTCAGCTACAGTACATTTTTATGAATGAAGCCGCTGGCTCCTCTGTGTGCAGTGCTCATACTATACCTAATGTAGGTATAGTATGTGCGCTGTCTGAAGTCCAGCAGGCTTATACGGCAGATCTATGGGCTGTGCAACGCCATAGATCTACTGTAAATGCCTGCAGGATCCAGAGCAATCCGATTACTGGATTGCGGCTTCAGCAATCCGGTTAAGGGATTGCGGCTTGTCTGAAGCCAATTGTGTTCACCGCATACGGATCTGGATGCGGTGAATGCAATTTCTGTAATAAATGTGACCCTAGCGTAAAACTGTTTGTCTGCCCCTCTATTACAAGCATGGACAATTCTAGCTTCTCTGCTGCCTGAGTGAAAATTGAAATGGTCCCCTTCCCCGCAGTGCAATAGATACCTGAAGTACATAAACAGAATTCCATTATTTTATTTTATTTTTATGTTTTGGTGCGAGGGTGGTTACTTTTAAAATATTCATTGCATAATTAATGTAATCTGTGAACATGATTCCCCAAGTTGGTGTGATTACTGCAATACTGAATATTCATTAATTTAAAGAAGAAAAAAAGTTTAATTTATAATGCCACCATCATATAATCCACCATCAATACATGAATATGTGGCACCCCTGCGGGGAGTGCTACAGAACCCACCGGTGCAAGGAGGGAATTACACCTTGGTTCGCACACTACACCACACCTTGCACCCCAGACCTGAAGGGGAAGCTCTACTGGCTGCCTTAAGCCAGTTCCCCTTTAAAACATCCAGGCCTGAGAGGAGGAGTTAGTCAGTCCCAAGAGTTAGTCCCAGGAGTTAGTTGGAGAGTGAGGAGCTGGTCGCTGGGAAGGAACCAGGCCCAGGACCAGGGACCACTGACCGCTGTGTTACACCCTAGCCAGCATTTATTGTAACAGCAAAAGCCCGGAAGAATCAGGAGAAGTTCAACCCTGAAGAAAGCACAGTAAGAGATGCTAAAACTGACCAAGTACAGGACCAGGGGCCATAGGAGAAACAGGGACCCCGCAGAAGGACCTCAGTCAGTTTAGAGCAAAGCCCTGAGAGGGAGAAGGAGCGGTGGGTTTAAGCAAAGGCAGGACTCATCCCAAAGCACAGAGACAGAGGAGGCCTCACAACTTTCTAAGGTGGAAGTCCCAAGTTGCGCCGGGGACCTGGTTATGTCTCTGGACTGTACCTGTTACCCTGTCACCAGTAAAAGGTACTGAAACAACCATCACTGCGTGTGTGTACCTGTTTAACCGCCGCAATTCACCGCCTGGTTTGCAAAGACGCAACTACTACTCCCCTCATCCATCCCCGCTGCCCTGAGGTAAAGCTCTACCTGTGGGGAGCTGTACCACACTCTGCTGCACCCACCATCACCATCACATCCTTTATGGTTTACTTATTGATCCAGATGTCATGATTTTTCACATCCACAGATTGTCTCTGCAGACTTCTCTCTTCTCTCGTCTTCTGCAACATATTCTAATACAGCATTCTTAGACATGAAATTGTCACTACAATGTCCCTAAATAATATTTGTTTGCTGTGCTCCTCAAAAAATATTCCTTCCTGTGACAATACTGCACAAAATGTGACTAATGCTAATATCTTCACTGACCTTTCCTATAAAATATAGCCTGTACATCACCAACGCCTTATATATGATCAACATACTGCCTATCCTTATGAACTATAACTGCCATACTGTCATCACTTATGAACTGTGGCCTCTGCAGTCCTCAAGAGCTAAGACTACAAACTAGTCGGAAATCTGGGGGACAATTTAAGCGCAGATAGGGTCTTATCTTTTCCACATGAATTGCAATGTTAGTTACAAGAAAAGCTCACCTTTTGTAGTTGAGAGAGTCACAACCACAATATATGCATTTAACAGCTGCTGTGGACCAACGTGGAATGATGTTAGTGCAAGGTGATGAATTGGGTGTAAACCTGCTTTGCTTTTTTAAAAAGGAACAATATTAGATCAGTCCATGTTGATCATAGATTATTTATTAAGTCAATGTGTTTCATAGCCACCACAAGCTTCTTCCTCAGGACAAATCATATTATTTGTCCTGAGGAAGAAGCTCGTGGTGCTTTCGAAACCCATTGACTGAATAAATCATCTACGACATAAATGGACTGATCAGATGTTATGCCTTGGTAAAACAGCAGCGCGGGTTTATACCGAAGATTGCACACTGTCATTTATTGTTGGAAACAACCACATTAACACACTGTTCACCCTTATTTATTAATTTTACTTGCTTTTCTAGTGCCAACATTTCCTTAATGCTTTACAGACATCATCATTACTGTCCCCATTTGGGCTCATAAGCTATATTCTCTGTTAGTATTTCTTTGGAATATGGGACCCGGAGAAAACCTATACAAAAAAGGGAAATTTGAAGATGTTAGCTTTAAAGGGGAACTCTGGGGAGATAAAAATGTTTTGTACTGTCCATGCCCTCCTACATGATGAGACAGAGCTGGGCACTACAGTTCTAGGATCTATACATTGCTTATAAATCAATAAAATCATATCTGCTTCTCTGCTCTCATTCCTCCCTCGGGGGACAGAGAAATTCAGCCTCATGCTGCTGGTGAGTGTCATGGGTGTGTCAGGAGGCATGGATGAGACTGTAGAGGCTACTTGCAGAAGGTCGCGGCATTTGGCCAAACAGTCAATATCCTAAAATATGTCTCTGTCGCTTTAAGAGGCATTTCTCTTTTAGTGAAAGCTGGTCGTCACTAGGACCCAGCTGATCTCTTACCTTGAGCTGTCTATTTATACAAGTCGACTACCAGGATGCCCTGCTGGTGATAGCTTGTCAGATGTTTGGAGGTAGCTTCTCAGCTCAAGCAGTGAATTTCTGTTGGATTACTGTGTGGATCTTCTCAAGCTAAGTGTTTCTTCCCTTCCCTTTTTGTTTGTTTGTTTCCCTGGTGTGTATCTTTAGTTTGTAACCGGTCTGACTAGTGTTCACCCGCTCTGATCCTTGTGTAGTTGGTGATTAACTCACACTTGAATCCCCCGATTCTGTTGACAGCTAAGCAGGTGGCAGCTGGGTTTGTACCAGTGTGGGAGACCAACTGAGAAAGACGTAGGTTCTGTTGGGCAACGGATATCTTTGGTCTGTGTGCCACTGTCACACTCGGTTGTTGGACATTCCGTTGTTCAGGCATGACATTATCTTCAGCCGCACCTTAATTAAATGAAATGGGTGAAACTGATCATTTTTCTCTTCCTTTTCTCTTCATGGATCCTGTCTCTGCCTTGGCCCAGCAGCTCCAGGCTCTCACTCTTAAGGTTGCAGACATTCGGTCGTCCTTACAGGGTCAGCAGCTGCAGAATGTTGTGGTGTGGGACCCAGCAGGTGGTTGCTCTTCCAGACAGGTTTGTAGGAGGCAGAGACAAATTTGCGGTATTTAAAGAAGCCTGTAAACTATACTTTAGGCTTCAGCCCTATTCCTCTGGAGATGAGCAGCAGCATGTGGGAATTATTGTTGCTGTTGCAGGGGATCTCCAATCATTGGCTTTCTCTTTGCCACATGACTCTGCTTGTCTCTGGTCTGTAGATGGTTTTTTTGATGCTTTTGGACTCATATATGATGATCCCGACTGTGTCTCTTTTGCTGAATCCAAGATTGCATCACCTCAGACAGGGGAATCGGTCAGCAGAGACTTACTGTTCTGAGTTTCGTAGGTGAGCTACGGACACTAAGTAGAATAATCTGGCCCTCAGAAGTCATTTTTGCCTGGGACTCTAAGAAAGGTTGATGGATGCTCTGGCTGTTTATGAATCTCTGGAGGCTGCCCTGTCTTTGCCTATACATATGGATGACGCCTTCAGGATAGAAAGGGTAAACCTTCTTCTCCTGAGAACTTTTCTCGAGGTAGTACCCTATTGCCGGGTGGGCAATCAGAAGGTGAGTTTGTTTCTCCCAAGCGTGGATGAACCCATGCATCAAGGAGGAGCGACCACCTCCAAAGTTTCTTCTGGCATTTACCAAAAGAAGAAACAAGGGCTCTGTTTTAAAAATTACCATTTTATTGGAGCCTGTCCCTCTGTTCCTAAGTGGAGTGGAATACCTGGGACTCGGGTTACTATGGGTGGTGTGGGGTAAGTGAGCAGGAGGTGTGTGTATCTTCCACATGTAATATCTGTTTTCTCCTGAGAGCTGAGAGCAAAACCAAAAAAACTTCTGTTTTTGTGGATAGTGGATCAGGGGTCAGCATGGTGGATGCTTGTTTTGTAAAGACTCATGGGCTTACCTGCAGTTTGTTGTCTAAAGCCATTTATATTTATGCCATTGATTCAGCACCACTTACTCAGGGAAGTCTAAAGCAAATTGTGCATAATATTAAATTGATGGTAGAACCCCAACATCAGGCAGGGCCGGTTTTAGGCAAAGTGGGGCCCTAGGCAAAAGGTTAAAGTGGGCCCTAAATGCTCAGGCCACTTTCACATCTAACGCTTTGCTGCATTTTGCTCAATTTGCATTTCCATGCGTTTTTACTGCAAAAACGCATCAAAACGCATGCGTTTTTGTTCCCATTGATTTTAATGGAAACACATGCAAAAGCGCATGTAAAAACGCATGTGCGTTTTCAAAAACAGAAAACGCATGCGTTTTTGCCAATGCTGCCCAAAACATCGGGGAAGACGTTTTGTGTTGCGATCGCAAAAATGCATGCGTTTTGTGTTTTTGAAAACGCACATGCGTTTTGCATGCGTTTTTACATGCGTTCCCATTGAAATCAATGGGGGGAAAAACGCTAGCGTTTTTAATGCGTTTTTAGCGGTAAAAGCGGCTAGAAAGGCAAATTTAGCAAAACGCACACCAACCTTAGATGTGGAACAGGCCGTAGTTATATGGTAAGAGTGACTTCATAAGTTAATTATCTAGGTCAGAATAAGAACATACTGAACATCATTTTTATTTCAATCATAAAAAAAAACCCAGAAATTTGTAAAAAAAAAAATATTTTTTTTTTATTTTCCGAGACCCATGATGTTTTAATTTTTGAAGATACAGTGCCTACAAGTAGTATTCAACCCCCTGCAGATTTAGCTGGTTTGATAAGATGCCAATAAGTTAGAGCCTTCAAACTGCAAACGAGAGTAGGATTTATTAACAGAAGCATAAATCTTACAAACCAAAAAGTTATGTTGCTCAGTTGAATTTTAATAAATTTTAAACATAAAAGTGTGGGTCAATTACACAGGTCAACAAAAAAAATTTTTTTTTCTGGTGCCCAAAATATTTTAATGAATTTGGGGTATTTTTGGGGTGCTGATTCTGAATATGCTATCAGTTTTGCCAGATTGGCTCAAGTTTTTGAGATTTTTGGTATCTTATTTATAGCACTTGTTGGTAAATGCGACGCATCAGCTCATTAATTTCTTTGGATTAGTACTTGAACTGAGCAGTTCTCAATATAGTTTTGTGTTAATTAGTGTTCTAAAAGTTTGTTCATAGCTTGATTTTTGCACTAACTTTATGTTGTTGTCTGTTTTCCAGTGAAAAGCATGAACTCATCAAGAAGAAGTTGTCTTAACGATCCAGACTCATTCTGTTACATTTGTGGTGAATATACACTGACAAAACATAGAAGAAACATAACAGACTTCGTTAAAAAAGTGTATTTTGCCTATTTTGGGGTTATGCTTGGGGACCAAGACAAGTTTTGGGCACCACAATAGTGTGCAAAGCATGTATCGAATTATTACGAAAATGGAGCAAAGGACAAAGAACAAGCTTCAAATTTGGTGTTCCAATGGTGTGGAGAGAGCAAAAAAATCATCATGATGACTGTTATTTCTGTGCAGTGCAAGTACAAGGATTCAATAAGCATAAGAAACGAAAATGGGAGTATCCTAACATGGAATCTGCAAGAAGGCCTGTCCCTCATTGTGAAGATGTGCCTGTACCTGTGTTTACCATGTTACCTGACCTTCCCCCACCTGATGATGATGATGAAATGCAGGGTATGGAGCTAAGCATTAGTTCTGGAAGTGAACTAGAATATGAAGGAAGTTTCAGAACACCTACGCAATTTACCCAAGGAGAGCTCAACGATCTAATAAGAGACCTCAACCTCTCAAAAAGTGCATCCGAACTTTTAGCTTCAAGGCTAAGTGAAAAAAATTGTCTGACGCCTGGAACTAAAATTACATCTTACAGGACCAGAGAAGAAGCACTTCTTCCATTTTTCTGTGAAGATGACCTACTTGTATATTGTAAGGATATTCCTGGCCTGATGCTGCAAATGGGTTTACAAGTATATCGTCCTGTAGACTGGAGGCTTTTCATAGATAGTTCTAAAAGGAGTTTGAAATGTGTTTTGTTGAACAATGGCAATCAGTGTGCATCTCTTCCAGTAGCTCACTCAACTAAACTTGCAGAACAATACCAAAATGTCAAAATGGTCTTGGAGAAACTGTGCTACCATGAACATTCGTGGCTGATATGTGTTGATTTAAAAATGGTCAACTTTTTACTTGGACAGCAAAGTGGATACACAAAGTATCCTTGCTTCATCTGCATGTGGGATAGTAGAGCAAAACATCAGCACTGGGAGAAACTGAATTGGCCTCCAAGGGACACCTTGACAGTAGGAGCATCAAACATAGTGAACGAACCTTTGGTGGACAGGGAAAAAATCATTCTACCACCACTTCACATAAAGTTAGGATTAATGAAGCAGTTCGTCAAGGCATTAGACAAAGATGGTAATTGCTTCATGTACATCTGCAGATCTTTCCCTGGTCTTAGTAGCGAAAAACTGAAGGCAGGAATCTTTGATGGTCCTCAAATTCGGAAACTCAATAAAGATTCAAATTTTCCTAAGGAAATGAATGACATTGAAGCTGCTGCATGGTGTAGTTTTGTGTTGGTAGTGAAGAACTTCTTGGGAAATCAAAAGGCAGACAATTATGAAGAACTGGTACAAAACATGCTATTGAGATTTAGAAATCTGGGTGTACACATGAGCATTAAATTGCATTATCTTCACAGTCACTTGGACAGATTTCCAGAAAACCTTGGAGATTTTAGCGAAGAACAAGGGGAGAGATTTCATCAGGATATTATGGTGATGGAGGAAAGGTACCAAGGCAGATGGGACAGACATATGATGGCTGATTACTGCTGGAATCTACAGCGTGACTGCCCCAATAGCTCACATAGAAGAAAATCATATAAAAAGCGCTTTTCCAGCGATTAAATGTCTATCTTTCATGTCTTGTTCATTTTTGAAGATTACTTTCTAAAACTAGTTAAAATAAACTAAAATCAACATTTACTTTTTTAAATTTATTGTATTCATGACAATATCAATAAAGTTAATGCGCGTGTAGCAAAAAACGTCTTTTTTTTACACATTTTACGAAAAATCTCAAAAACTTGAGCCAATCTGGCAAAACTGATGACATATTCAGAATCAGCACCCCAAAGTTACCCTAAATTCAATGAAATATCTTTGGCACCAAAAATGCTGTTGACCAGTGTTATTATTCAACCCCTAGGTTTAATATTTTGTGGAATAACCCTTGTTTGCAATTACAGCTAATAATCGTCTTTTATAAGACCTGATCAGGCCGGCACAGGTCTCTGGAGTTATCTTGGCCCACTCCTCCATGCAGATCTTCTCCAAGTTATCTAGGTTCTTTGGGTGTCTCATGTGGACTTTAATCTTGAGCTCCTTCCACAAGTTTTCAATTGGGTTAAGGTCAGGAGACTGACAAGGCCACTCCATCACCTTGATTTTTTCCCTCTTGAACCAGGCCTTGGTTTTCTTGGCTGTGTGCTTTGGGTCGTTGTCTTGTTGGAAGATGAAATTACGACCCATCTTAAGATCCTTGATGGAGGAGCGGAGGTTCTTGGCTAAAATCTCCAGGTAGGCCGTGCTATCCATCTTCCCATGGATGCGGACCAGATGGCCAGGCCCCTTGGCTGAGAAACAGCCCCACAGCATGATGCTGCCACCACCATGCTTGACTGTAGGGATGGTATTCTTGGGGTCGTATGCAGTGCCATCCAGTCTCCAAACGTCACGTGTGTGGTTGGCACCAAAGTTCTCGATCTTGGTCTCATCAGACCATAGAACTTTGAACCAGTCTGTCTCAGAGTCCTCCAAGTGATCATGAGCAAACTGTAGACGAGCCTTGACATGACGCTTTGAAAGTAAAGGTACCTTATGGGCTCGTCTGGAACGGAGACCATTGCGGTGGAGTACGTTACTTATGGTATTGACTGAAACCAATGTCCCCACTGCCATGAGATCTTCCTGGAGCTCCTTCCTTGTTGTCCTTGGGTTAGCCTTGACTCTTCGGACAAGCCTGGCCTCGGCACGGGAGGAAACTTTCAAAGGCTGTCCAGGCCGTGGAAGGCTAACAGTAGTTCCATAAGCCTTCCACTTCCGGATGATGCTCCCAACAGTGGAGACAGGTAGGCCCAACTCCTTGGAAAGGGTTTTGTACCCCTTGCCAGTCTTGTGACCCTCCACGATCTTGTCTCTGATGGCCTTGGAATGCTCCTTTGTCTTTCCCATGTTGACCATGTATGAGTGCTGTTCACAAGTTTGGGGAGGGTCTTAAATAGTCATAAAAGGCTGGCAAAAGAGATAATTAATCCACACATGTGAAGCTCATTGTTCTTTGTGCCTGAACTACTTCTTAATACTTTAGGGGGACCAAACAGAATGCTGGTGGTTTGAGGGGTTGAATAATAATTGACCCACACTTTTATGTTTAAAATTTATTAAAATTCAACTGAGCAAAATTACTTTTTGGTTTGTAAGATTTATGCTTCTGTTAATAAATCCTACTCTAGTTTGCAGTTTGAAGGCTCTAACTTATTTGCATCTTATCAAACCACCTAAATCTGCAGGGGGTTGAATACTACTTGTAGGCACTGTACATAGATATGTGAGGGCTTACTTTATGTGCCCTGAGCTGACATTTTTACTGATACCATTTTGAGTCAGATACATTTTGATCGCCTTTTATTGCATTTTATTGTAACAACGTGGTGGCCTAAAAAACATAATTCTGGCCTTTTTATTTTTTTCCTATTACGCCATTTACCAATTGGATTAATTTACTTCATATATTGATAGCTTAGATTCTTACGAACGCAGCGATACCAAATATGTGTATTTTTACATTTTTTTCACTGTTTTATTGCTATTTTCAGTTCAGCTCCTTTGGGGGCCCCTAAGAGAGTGGGGGCCCTAGGCAACTGCACAGTCTGCCCCCCCTAACGCCGGCCCTGACATCAGGAGACAATTTCTTGCTATGTTCTGGAGGGTCTCCCCACTCCCATTGTTCTGGGCCTGCCATGGTTGGTTAAGCATAATCACGTGGTGGATTGGCAGTCCAGAGACATTGTGGAGTGGAGTGATTGCTGTGTGGAGAATTGCTTGAACACATCTCTCGTTGAAGTTTCTGCTGTGACATTGCCTGCATATCTATCAGAGTATGAGGATGTGTTTTCAGAAAAGAGTTGTCAGGATTTACCTCCTCACCATGTATACGACTGTCCTATTAACCTCATTCCTGGAGCTAAACTACCCAAATCCAGGCTGTATAATATATCTCGTCCTTATAAGCTAACCGCCGTCATTAACCCTGTAGCGTTTCATCTTGAGTTGCCTCAAGCACTCAGGATTCACAATATGTTTCATCTCTATACTGTTCCCTACAAGCTGACCTTCTCCATAATGTCCCTCACAAGTTTCCTCTCTACATACTGTTCTCCACAAGTTTCCCCTCTCCATAATGCCCCTACAAGCTCACCTTCTCCATAATGTCCCTCACAAACTGCCCATCTCTATACTGTCCCCTACAAGCTAAACTACTCCATAATGTCCCCCACAAGCTTCCCTCTCCATACTGTTCTCCACAAAGTTTCCCCTCTCCATAATGCCCCTACAAGCTCACCTTCTCCATAATGTCCCTCACAAACTGCCTTTCTCTGTACTATCCCCTACAAGCTAAACTACTCCAATAATATCCCTCACAAGCTGCCCATCTCTATACAGTCTCCTACAAGCTGACATTCTCCATAATGTCCCTCACAATTTGCCCATCTCTGTACTGTCCTCCACAAGTTTCCTCTCTCCATAATACCCCCTACAAGCTCACCTTCTCCATAATGTTTCTCACAAGTTTCCCATCTCTATACTGTCCTCCACAAGTTTCCCCCTCTCCATAATGTCCCCCACAAGCTGCAAAATTCCCTCCTGGGAAACAGCTTAGGCTAGGGTCACACATGGCATGCGTTTTTTAAGGTGCTTTTTGGAGGCTGCGTTTTTGCTGATAGGTGTGGGGGACCTTAAAGAACACATGCAAAAACGCATGTAAAAACGCATGCAAAAACGCATGTGCCATTTAATGCCATTTAGAAACGCATGCGTTTCCCACAGGGCCCCATGTTATCAAAAACGCATGCGTTTTTGAAAAAGCACCAAAAAATACTGCATGCTGTGTTTTTGTTTTTTTTTTCCAAAAAAATCATGCATCATGCAGTATTTTTTGGTGCTGAGCCAAAAACGCATGCAAAAATGCATGGTACATTTACACATGTACTTTTGCTACTGGGGCATGCGTTTTTAACATGGGGGCCTATGGGTGCGTTTTTCACAAAGGTCATGTGTGAAATATGCATGGAAAACCTGCAAGTGTGAACCTAGCCTTAGACCACTGCCTGAAGTGAGATGCTGATCTTGCCTCATTGTCTTCACCAATGACACATATTCATTCTGATGCCCGGCTGTACTTTTCAACTCCTCACTATCACTGCAGGATCTGCGGCCGAGTATGTGAAACACGTCCCTTTAGAGATAGTGAGAGTGAACAAAACAGGACAAAAAGAAGACCAAAGCTGTGATATATTGTACTTCAAAGAGGGGAAGGGGAGAAGAGCTTACCATGTTTAGATTGACATAGTACAAACAGCAGGTCTATGATCATGTGGCCCAGGTGATGATGGCTTTCATAAACATTATAACAATCTAGTCATCTTGCTGCATTTAAACCATTTATTAAAGTGTGGAAAGTGCTTTAACATTAAATATTTCCCTTGCTTCCTCTGTTCTTCTGTTCTGGCTTCATGGTAGTCCTTCCATTTATGCACCAGGAATGTCAGTATGAACAGTTCCATATGAACTATGTGTATATTTCTATATATACAACATTATTTATAACCAGAATGGAATACTGCATCTTTGGCTGCAATCGGATAGGGACCCCAGAACAACCCTGTAATATCATTTCATTTCATATAAAGGCCCATTAGAGATTTTCTCGGAGAATGATTTTTTTTTCTCCTATATTGCAGGCGTTTCTGCCCAGTAGCCTAGGAAAGGCTTTACAGGCTGTGCTGCAACATTCCCATGATGCTCGCAACCTTCAGTAATGATCCGGTGTTGTACATCCATTTAATCAATGAAACCTTCCCTGAAACAGAAAGCACTTTATAAACAATTAAAGAGCAAAATGGCTGATTATTGGGAGCGCTGCTCTGCAGCAGGCTGCCGTCACTGTCCACCTTATATAACAAAAAGAGCAGCTTGCTAGAATCTGCCACAGGGTAAAAAGCTGGGGATCCTCATCTACCGTCACTGGGGAAATATAACACAGGATAAAACAGAAAAATTGAGGCGAAAGCTTCAATTACTGAGCAAAACCCAAGAGTCTCTGCAACAAGACTTAACACAGATTTCTTTTTAATAACTTCTCGTTACAGCAAGAAAAGCAATGATCACTGAATAGGAAGAGAACGGGAACCTGCTGTCAGTTCCCTAAAATCACCGACTGCCAGTCTCTTTGTGAATGTGTTATAGAGAGAATGCAACAAGCTGAAGGCCCTGCTGTAATACACAGGAACCAGAATGAACCCTTCTAATGCAAGGAATTCGGGCAGGTGGTTCTCCCCAATGGCTCCATGGTGAAGTTCATATATTCTGTATATTTCATTTGCTTACATAATTATTGAATTTGATTCCAAAATACACAATACTCGAGTCATATAATGGAGCACATAACGAGATTCCACCGGCTCGAAGTCATTTATTATAGGAGTTGACTGCAGCCAACATGCGTTTCCCTCCTGACACTATCTACTGTCATCATAGCGACAATTCAGCCTCAATGTGAAGAGCTGAATCATTACAGACTGGCTACTTGTTAGAGACACACTGCAGACTTTTATATTGAGTTCAGACAACATGTTCTGTATCTAGTTAAAGAAATGGTCACACATTTTCTTTAAAGGGAACCTGTAAGGTCATTTTTATCCCAAACCTATCACTAGCTGTCCCTGCACCTTCCTAGAACATCCTTAACCATCACTGTCTGAGCTAAAACTGTACGATAATGGTTATGAAAAATGATTTTGTGACTTACTTGTCCGTATGCTAATTAGGCATCTTGACTACTGTATGTAGTCACTCTGGGCGGTCTCCAGGGCTGCATCTTCCCCCTCGGCTGCATGTTAATCACACCCCGATGGGCGTGATAAAAGAATTCCCAGCACATCCCTGGCTCCTCAATTCAACTTCTTCTTCAGTGTATAATGCCACAGTGACATCATTGCTGGACCTAAGCATTGGTATTAATTTTGAGGTCTATCTGGCGCAGTGCGCATGCTCAGAAGACCTCAGTCTAGCCGCTCTACACCTCCCAAGTAAAACCAATGTGCAGATCTGGAAATGACATCACTGCGGCATCATACACAGAAGGAGGATATTTGAATTGAAGAGCCAGAAAAGTGCCGGAACTCTATTATCACGCCAACTAGTACAGCTTTAGCTCAGACAGGGATGGTTAGGGATGTACTAGGAAGGTGCAGTGATAGGTAGTGGTAGGTTTAGGGGCAAAAACAACCTGACAGGTTTCATTTAAAGCTAGGCCCAGCATGATGTAAAGAAAAAAAGTTTGTAATCACCTACTAAGGCTGACTTCATATGTCCTGAAATCATCCGGATACGGCAGAGGTCCTTCTTCAGGCCCATACACTTCGTAGTTCACAAATTATTGTAAAAATTACCTTACCAACTGAGAATCTAAGATACTTTCAACTTCATAATTCAGATTACCCCTAACCAACACTTTAGGAGGAGGATTGCACAAGGCATATATAGGCGATTTAGTAGGAACATGTAGAAAACATTGGGTGTAACAGTGGAAGAGGGGAATTTAACGGGAAAGTCAAAGGACTGCCACTTTCAGTTATTTTATTTGAGACAATTAATTTGTGTTATAATTTAGCTGACGGGAGCTTCAGTTTAATAATTTTAGGAGATAGCCTACCTTGTCCATATTCTCGAAGCTTTGGCCACCAGTGCATTTTTGTCAGCAGATTAAAATCTGTCCATCTTGTGCTCTTCTCAGATTTTCTCAGATCAGATGAGTTAATTTTTCTATGGATTTGCCAGTCTCTGAAATATTTAATTGTGGAGCCAAAAAAGGACAAAAAGGAGTGCGATACCCAAGATTATTGAAGAACAGAGAGGTCTTAATGGATTTTCAATACTTATTATTCATGCAGATTCACCTAAATGCACATATTCCACCCAGTCAGTTAATTGATAAGAGATATAACACCAAAGACATTGCTCAAGTATCTGGTTAACATGTTTATTCTGCCCCTTGAATTTTTGGTGATTTGCAGATGAAAATGGCAATTTTACTTTAACCTTTTTACAGAATGTCTGCCGGATTTGGAAGCTGAGTCGCCCAGTTAGAAACTAAATTTTCAGGAATTCCATGCAAGCGCATGATATGTTTAATTACCAATAGGGATGAGCGAGTACTAAAATACTCGGACTCGCTATACTCATAACGAGTAGGTCCCGATACTCGGTACTCGTTATGAGTATAGCGAGTACAATGTAAGTCAATGGGGAAGCGAGTAATGCGAGTAATTCCTCTGCTGCCAGACCCTATAAAGAGGTCTGGCAGCAGAGGAAAAGGCTGCAATGGCCACATGATTGTTTAAAAGCCGGCGTTAAAAAGCCGCCGGGTTTCAAACATTGATGTAGCCCCCTACTCGCATTCCCGCAGCCTCCCATACCGATGCTCTGCTCCCCTCGCCACCTCCCCGCCTGCTCCTAACTTAGGACCGGGCGGGGAGTGCAGCACCAGTGAGCGTGGAGTGCAGAAGCCAGGCAGGAAAGCTGGCGGTGAGAAGACTTCACCGCTGGCTTTCCCAGTCTGTGCTGCGCTCCCGGCTCACTGATGCCCCCTCCCCGCTGTCTGGTGCTTTGCTTCCCACCCAGTCCTAACTTAGGATCAGGTGGGGAGGGGGCATCAGTGAGCGGGAGGGGGCATCAGTGAGCGGGGAGCGCAGCACAGACCGGGAAAGCCGGCTGTGAAGTCTAACTGCCAGCTTTCCCACCTGTAGTTTCAAATGAACAGCTGATTCTGGTCAGCTGTTCATTTGAAGTAGCGCTGCTGTCAGGGTTCATGTGAGTTCATGCTAGCCTGCATGAACTCACATGAACTTTCCCACGGGTGCACAGCTCTGCTACATCTCTGGTAGAGGTTCTCTACAAGAGATGTAGCAGAGCTAAGGAAGAACCCTAGATTGGACTACATCAGACGGAAGAGGATTTATAATAAAGATGGAGTCTCTAAGTGTCTTTTTTGTTTTATTTCTAATAAAATATTTTTTCTCTGTGTTGTGTTTTTTTGTAAAAAATTCACTAGAAATTCATGGCGGTCATGTCTAATATTGGCTTGACCCCATGAATTTCGGGCTTAGGGCCAGCTAATAACAAAAAGCTGGTCCTAACCTCTTTATTACCCAGTGAGCCCCGCACCAGGGCCCTGGAAGAGTTGGGTTCAGTGCCAGAATATTTCGCTTCAATGAACACGCCATTTACTCGGGCGGCTGAGGAATGTCATTCACAGCGGGGGTGCCCAGAAGGCTTGGGCCTCCCTGCACTGCGGATTCCATCCCCCAGCTGCCTAGCTGTACCTGGCTGGACATAGAAATAGCGCGGAGCCCCACACATATTTTTTATTTTTTTTTCATGAAATTCATGACATGACATGACATGCATAGGCCATCCGTATGCAATGCATTTTTTTCTCAGCAACTATTAATCTACAATAATTTAGTCCATGTGCCATGTGCCATCCTGTATTTCGTTTCACCTTCAAAGACTTGCATTGATGAGTCTCTACTGATATTCGTGGCTATACACAGCATGCTGTAATTTTTTTTTCTTAGTTTGAATACATATGAGGAAAAATTTGCAAATCAGCACTGACTCACTGAAAAATTTATTTCTGACCGCAATCCGAAAAAACAACAAATTGTACATAATTTCACACAAAACTCCAAAAATAGGCCAAAATTATTGGCCCTCAACTTAATATTTATTGCATACACTTTGAAATATATATCTGCAATAAATTGCTTCATATACCCATCATCAAGCTTCTTACACCTATCAACTGCAATTTTGGACCACTCTTCTCTTCCAAACTGCTCCAAGTCTCTCATATGTGAAGGGTGCCTTCTCCTGACAGCAATTTTAAGATCTCTCCTCAGGTGTTCAATAGGATTTAAATTCAGACTCATTGCTGCCCCTTCAGAACTCTCCAGCACTTTTTTTCCATCATATTTAAACCTCCACCATATTTTATTGTAGGTAATGTGTTCTTTTCTTTGTAGGCCTCATTCCATTTTTGGTAAACCGTAGAATTATGTACGTTACCAAAAATCTCTATCTTGGTCTCATCTGTCCACAAGAAGCCTTCCCAGGATTTTGGCTTACTCACATTTTGCAGAACTGCAGTCTATCTTTTGTATGTCAGCAGTTGAGTCCTTGTAGGTTTCCTGCCATAATGTTTCATTTCTTTAAAAAGTTGGATATTTCACATTGACACTCATGAACCCTAAGCTTGTAGGACAGCTTCTATTTCTTTTGAAATTGATTTCTGGTTGCTTATTCCCCATCCAGGCTATTCTGTCTCGCAATATTTCAGCAATTTTTCTCTGCCATCCACGTACAGGAAGATTATCTACAGTGCAATGGGTTGTGAACTTCTTCGTTATGTTGTGCACCATGGACAAAGAAACATCAAGATCTCTGGACTGACTTGGAATCTTGAAAAATTAGTTGATGTTTTTCAACCATTTTGGTTGTCATTTTCTCAGACAGTTCTCTCTTCCGATTTCTGTTCTATATGCTTAGTGTCGCACACAGACACACAATGCAAAGATTGTGTCAACTACTTTCCTGTTTGCTTGGAATCACGTGTTATTTTCATATTGTTCACACCTTTCATTAGCCACAGATGAGTTTGAATGAGCATCTCAGGCCTGAAACAAAGTTGTTTACCTACAATCTCGGAAAGGTGGAAACAATTTTGTTCGGCCCATTTTGGGGTATTTGTTTGACATTACATTTAATTAGTTTTTTTTTTGTGCGTGTGTTTTTCCAATACACACAAAGGAAATAAGCATGTGTATAACAATAATAACAGTAACTGCAATAATTTCCTGAGATAAATACTTAAATTTCTGGAACAATTGCAAGGGTGCCAACACTTTAGGCTATGACTGTAAATCACACATCTGACATGTATGTAATGCCTTGAAGGCTCAAAGACAATTCTATATATGTTAATTTTGGAAAAAGTGTTTTTGTGGTTCAAGAAGGTTTTTTTTGTTACTGTATATCTTGTCTGCCAAAGTTTTCAAATTATTTTCTCTAAGATCCAAGTTTTAAGCCAATAAAGATTCAGTTCAGCCCAAATTTCTAAAGGCCCTGTTACACGTTTCAACATCGTTCCCGACATCATTCAAAAGTGACGTCAGGAACGGTGTTGAAACGACATAGTTTTTGCGTCGTTGCGTGTAAACGCACGACTCAACAACAATAGTTGTTCAAGTCGGAGTTGACAAGTTTTCCTGCATAAAGCAAAACCTGTGAACTTAAACTTACACAACCGGCGGAATCGGTCAGTGTGACACCGCAATAGCGATGTCACGACCGATCCAGCCTATTTGCTGCATTGCAGCAGATCACCCACTGAGTTGATCCCAGCTCGGCGAGCGATCGCGGCACCAACATAAGGGTCCCTTCAGATTTACGCTCCCCGCTGCTCTGCTGCTATTGCGGCGGCGAAGCGTAAGCCGAGCGCAGACACCGTGCGTCCATATGTTTAACATGGGAATGCACGGTGAGGTCCTAGAATAATGTGAACAGATGATTCTTAGATGTGGTCCAACGATGTAGACAAATAACCCCGCCCTATTGATCACATCTAAGAATCATTATTCTAGGACCTCTGATGGAAAGGTGGAAGTGGACCAAGAAACTAAGGTTGCTATACATCCACACACAGATAGGTAATACTGAACCAAGAGATTTCTGCTGCTGGATTTTAACCTGGAGACCTAATATGTCCGGGAAAATCCTTAGTGGAACTCTGACATACCTACTACTGGAATCAACTCCTGTTGACCCTAGACCACTCAGAGAAAGGGACGGAATAAGTGAAACACTGTTTGTCTTACTATATGTTTCTTTGGGGGTGGGTTCTTTCCTTTGTGATTTGCACTAAGACTAGTATCACAGTTTTACACTGGCATTTAAACAACCAAATTAAAGCTTATCAGTGAAACAGAGTATCCTGTCATGAATAATTAGATTATATTGGATAACTTGTAACAAAATTTTCGGTGAATACCTAGACAGAATACAAGCCATGGTAACATTATCTGCATAGGAGAAGGAAGCAGGGATGTTACCAAGGTCAGCCAAATGTAATAGCTGACAATGTACAACAGGGATACAGTAACATATATAGCACTCCTTTACTAGTGTCATTCAATGGGCAACAAACGCAAACTAGAGACTGAAGTAACCCTTAAGCTTCCATTATGTCACCATAAGTCTACGGTAACAGACAGAACCATAGTATGATTGTATCACATGGCCACAGCAAAGGCACAGTGCCGCATAGCATCAGAAACCAACACAGAGTGGCCCAGCACAAAGATAGAGGTATGTCACAACCATATTGTGGTCTACTTGTAGGTAATGTGAACCATCATCTAGGCATCTTATGACATTTTTGGCTCCCTTAAATTGTGAAAACATCATAACCTGGTCAAAATAGTCTTCATTCCTTACCCTCTTCCAAAGCTTTGGGATTATAAGTAAATAACAAAAGAACAAATAATCAAACCCTAGAGAAATTTAAAAATTAATTTATATTTTTAATGAGCAACATCTGAAAAAATATGTACTTTCTTAAACAAAATTACCCACAAAACCGTCTATGCACTTTCCAGACGTCCCTGCACTTACAAGGAATCATACCGGACCACAATAGTATAGGACCACAATCAAAATACATAGTATGAAAGACAAAATAAAACCAAATGGTCTGAATAAATTTAAATGAAAACAAAACAGGACATAATAAAATGAAAATTTTCAGACTACATTTTACCCTGTGGCCTGGAGCAGGGCCGGCGTCAGCACCCGGCGTACCCGGGCAAGTGCCGGGGCCCGACGGCTTGGAGGGGGCCCACCGGGCCCCTGAGGGCTAGGGTCACACTTGTGTTGTGACCCTAGCCTGACGCAAGTATTGTCTGCTGCAGCGCAGAGCGTTTAACGCTATGCGCTGCCAGCAACTGAGCCCATAGAAACCCGCAGTTTACATTGACAACCAAATGGTTGTCACGGTAAACGTCGGGTTTCTATGGGCTGCCTCCAGCGCATAGCAGCGTTGTAACATAGTATACTTGCATAAGGCTAGGGTCACAATGCAAGTGTGACCCTAGCCTCAGGGGCCCCTGAGCACTGCCCCCACAGCCAGAGCCATATCCAGGGGGGAGCTGGGGGTCATTTTCAGGCTCCTGCAGGCTGCAGCACCGGAGGTCTCCCTCCTCCCCCCTCCACGGGAGCGACAGAGCTGCAGTGAGTGCACACACTGTGCTAGTGTGCTTACAGGACCTGTGATGATGTCACATGGAGGGGAGGAGTCAGGGGTCTCATGATCAGCTCCTCAGTGTATCCAGGACTCTGCTGGCCATCAATGATGCTCAAATAAGGTGAAGTTTGTGTGTGGTCAGGAGGCATTTACAGTGTGAATGTAGCAGAGGTGAGTGTGTACTAGGTGTATGGCAATTAGGTGAAGGTTATGTGTGGGGTCAGGAGGGATTTACAGTGTGAATGTAGCAGAGGCGAGTGTGTACGAGGTGTACGGATCAGAGCCGAGTGTGTACGAGGTGTACGGAGCAGAGCCGTGTGTGTGTACGAGGTGTACGGAGCAGAGCCTTGTGTGTACGAGGTGTACGGAGCAGAGCCGTGTGTGTACGAGGTGTACGGAGCAGAGCCGTGTGTGTACGAGGTGTACGGAGCAGAGCCCTGTGTGTACGAGGTGTACGGAGCAGAGCCTTGTGTGTACGAGGTGTACGGAGCAGAGCCGTGTGTGTACGAGGTGTACGGAGCAGAGCCGTGTGTGTACGAGGTGTACGGAGCAGAGCCCTGTGTGTACGAGGTGTACGGAGCAGAGCTGCGTGTGTATGAGGTGTGCGTAGCAGAGCCGTGTGTGTACGAGGTGTACGGAGCGGCGCCGCGTGTGTACGAAGTATGTGTACCAGTGGTAGCCCCCCGCGGATTCCGCTCCTATAGTCTCAGCCACCTTTGCCAGCAGCATTCTTCTCCATAGTCTCTTCTGCCGCTGTCTGCATTCTGCAGCTCAGCATGGAGGGGCACGATGTCATCACTGTGCTGATATATGCAGAGCGACCGGAGGAGACCGGAGCAGCGAGAAGAAAGGTGAGGAGAAGAGAGATCTGGACGGCCAGACACTCCGCTTGGCTGCGGTGCCACCATATGGCAGTGCGGCTCCATTGAGCTGCTTGCATTATTTGTGTGCTTCAGGATGCTTGTGTATATACCAAGCATCCTCAGACGCACAAAAATGCAACATTTTGCATTTGAAGGGTATTTTTAAAAGGCGCAAGGGAACGCAATCGCATTTTAGCCCGCTCCTAACAATGTGTAATATACTCACTGTCAGAAACAGCTCTTACTGGTTTCGGCAGTCACTGTTCCTGTAAGGCGCCTTCACATAGGAGTTTTTTTTAAAATGTGGCAGTTGCGGTAAAAAAAACCTGCATCTGCCGCATTTTCCGTCTAGCGGCTGCACTTGCTGCACGTTTGCGGCAAGCCCCATGCATTGTCTATGGGGCTTGCGGTAAGTGTGCGGCAATATATATATATACACATATATATATATATATATACTAGCTGTGAGCCCGATGCAAATGCATCGGGATTCTAGAACGTGCGTTAATTTGATTATAGTAGTTATAGCTGTTAGACTTATGCAAATGCATTGGTTGTCTAAAATATGTTTATAGTTTTTTTAAAGATTTTTAAATAATAATCCAATTATTCCAATGACATCTTTAAAACAACTACATATATTTGTATTGTTGATATCATATAAGGAAAATTGAATAATTATGTTGTAAGGGTCTTAGAACACAAAGTAGCAATACTTCTTAATGCATCAATCATTAAAATTGATGAATTAATAACAGTAATAGGTGTATCAGCCAGTTTGTGTCAGCCCACCAATCGCGTCAAGATGCCCTTACGCCTGGTGGGACCTACTCTAACTAAATCCGAATTGATATAATTTAGATATTTTTTATACCTGGATTTTTCTTAGATTTTTTGAGGATTGTGATGTAAATAATAAAATTTTGTAAATTGATACAGAAGGAGTTACCAACTACAGACTTGCAGCAATATCCATGGAATAACAAAAAAACTTGTAGTTAACCTACGGTAAATGGAGTTAACGTAGCTTCAGCAGGTGCATAAGATGCATCCACTAACTAACCACAGGTGACTGCAGTTGATGTGGATGACACTGCCGCAACTATGTTGTCTGCACAAACCGCAAGTTAAGTACAAATTACATATATGCAATTATGAAAATTACAGCAAGTATATTGTTGGTGAGTCCTTCATAATCAATTATTATCATTTAGTATATTCCTCAACAAAGTGAAAAATAATCTAAGAAAAATGGTGTGGTAGAATCTAATTAATAATTTATGTTTGTCCCTATCTATCTAAACATGTGGAACACACCTTGCTAATGAGATGTGTGTGAACAGCCGTCCCACCCGTCTCTTAGCTGTTCACAAAAACCTCTCCCTGTAAAGACTGACAATGAAATCTCTCAGCACATATAGTGCTGGAGCTTGAAAAAGTGGTTTCTATCACCCACTGTAGATATGTGGATGATACACATCTCTCATATTATTTTAAATGTGTGTCCACAAAAATATAGTAGAATCAGTATATAAAAGAATAAAATGTGAAACAGTAATTTTTTTTTTTGTTTTGTTTTTTTTTTGTTTTTTTTTTTTCTTTTTTTTTTTTTTCAAAAGATTAATAAACGGAAGAATAGTCATAGGGAAGAGTTCAGTGCAAAATATTCTTGTAGACAATATTTTTGGTAAATACTTTGTCACTGTTAGGCAGCAATTTGCCTTGGATTGGAGTGTCCACCACTTTGACTTTTACATTGGATCGTCTTCTCACTCTTGAAAAAGCCACATACAATTGTCCATGTCCAAAAACAGGTTCAGGCAAAAAAATCCCTACTTTCTCAAGTGTTTGTCCTTGGGATTTGTTTATTGTCATGGCAAAAGCTGGCTTCAGAGGAAATTGGCGACGTCTTAACTTAAAAGGCAAGCCGGTTTCTGATGGGCACAAATCAATCCTGGGAATGAAAACCACATTTCCTCCAGCAGACCCAGTAATGACTCTTGCTTGAATCATGTTGACAAACAAACCGGTGACAATTAAGCGAGTCCCATTGCAAAGACCTTTTCTGCTGTTGAAGTTCCTCAAAAGCATTACAATGGTGCCAATTTTTAATTTCAGACGATGAGATGGCATCCCTGTGGGTGTAAGTGAATTTAAAAACTCAACAGGGTATTGCTCTGGGTCCTCTGTCTCGTCCGGATCAATGGAATCATCACTAATGTATTCTGTATACTCTCCAGCAATGCAATCCATGATCTTAGAGTTGACTTGATCCACATCATCATTTTTGGGGCAAAGAATGGCATGTGATGCTGCTGTATTAATACTTTCATTGTCATTGACATCAATTACAATGTTTTCACCAAAAATATCAAATATTAGTGAACCTGTGCAAATCATATCTTCAGGGATTTCTATAACATCATCTCCAAGGTTATAAGAATTGGTCAATTGTCCATTTCCCAGCTGAAGTATCCAATTGCTGTATTCTGGATCAACAGAGCGCATGTTGTCAAGTAGTGGCAATTGAGTGAAAATCTGCCATTGTCTGGAATATTTTATGCAGCTCTCCACGATATCAGTTCGTGTTCCATGAGGAATAATAGGAAGACACTGACGAAAGTCTCCTCCCAGAACAATGACTTTCCCTCCAAAAGGTGTTTTATTTTTCTTCGAGATATCTTTGGTCATAACATCCTTTAATAGTTGGTCAATGACATGCAGTGCGTATTTAGATAGCATAGTGGATTCATCAATAATGAAAAGTTTAGTATTCTTCAAATGGTGTGCAGCATCAGTATCATTTTTTATTCTTGAAACAGACGTTTCATTGATTGGAATAGGTATCCCGTAAAGTGAATGGATGGTTCTTCCTCCTTCCAATAAGTTGGCTGCAATCCCAGTACTGGCAGCAGGTGACACAGTTTCTCCTTCTCCTCTTATTTGACGAATTAACAAATCATACAAATATGTTTTCCCACTGCCACCTGGACCATCAATGAAAAAGCACTTAGCTTGCTGACTTGTATCCTGTAATGCTTCATTTATGGCATTATAGGCCAAAAGTTGTTGTGGATTTAAAGTTTCTTTCATTTCTTGGGCTCTTCTAAACTCCTCCTCTTTGTCGTATTGTGGTTGTAGTTGTTGTTTTCTTTTGGGGCGTGGTAGATTAAAATCCGTAAAGCTTTTGCCATGAAATTTTAACACATTTTGAACATCTGTCATTGCATAGCCTTCACAATGCTCACAGTCCTCATTGTTAGGGTGATATGCACGGCAGTAGTCTTCAATAAAATCTTTTTTAAATTCTTGCCACAACTCCAATGGATGAGCAGGAGGACCAAAGATACATATGTAAGCAAACATATCCCGAAGCTGTGCAGGCATGTTTAGAACACAGCCATCCAGTAAGGTATTTCGCCAAACACTGTCATCCAAAAGTAATCCAAGGGCTATTGCTGCCTGCTTAAAAGTTGGGTACTCGACTTCATTAACGGTCTTAATGTGCTCAAAGCTTTTTGCTCCTTTTACATGTAGTAACAACAACCGTAAATAGTAGCGTTCTTCATCTTTCATACTGACCGTATACATTCTTCCAATGACAGTTGATCCCCGTTTCTGCCTAATTTCCCATGCACCATCTTTCCAGACATAGTGCTCAGGAATTTGGCGGTAGAAGTATTCATGAGCATGTGGGTCATTCTCATTCAGTTCAAAGTAGGCCATAAGAGTTGATTTTCTATGCGTCATGGCAGCAATGTTCTCAACAGAAGCATCTTCATGAAAATAAAGTGGTTGTGACTGTGGCAGATGTACGGCAAGGCGAACAATGCTGTGTGATTGTTTATGCATTGGATAGGCAAAAATTCTCCAAGCTGCCTCTGGTGCACTGACGTATCTTGAATCCATAAATTGGTGAGGTTCATCATGCTGTATGTTTGTTTGAGAAATTTCAAGATTGGCTTTATCATGTCCTTTGTAAACATATTTGAATAGATACTTGACACTTTGAATGGACGCACAGATTTCCACATTTATATGACACTTATACTTTAATAGTAAGAAAGGGTTATAGGGAACAACCCAAGAATTATCAACCATGTGAGAACGTTGTGTAAATGAAGGTCCTGCATTGCGTTGATAAGTTGGGTAGGCATCATGTGCTATTAGAGTTTTTGGTTGGAAATCTTTTGGGAATCCTTTTTTACACTTTCCAATATCCATACATGGACAATTAGGGTTGAATTGTCCACAGGGTCCATGAATCATATGTTGCATCACAATTTGATGGAGCACAGGATACTCAGATGGATCAGGAATTTCTGCCCAAATAGTACGATCGACATCAACCTCAGTGCGTAATTTGGAATTGTTATCCAGAATAACCAAAATGTGAGCATGTGGTAGTCCTCGCTTTTGGAATTCTATTACATGAATCATTGCACAAATCTTGCCAAATAATCCACTGTTTATATCTTTTAATAGGGCTTCTAATTTTATTTTGAAGACACGGGCGACTAAATCCGGTCTGTGTTCCACCCTCTGCCATGGTTCTAAATTGTGGATAATCTCGCTCCATTTGGGATTACAGGTCATTGTTATAAATAGATCTGGCCGTCCAAATTTAGTCACAATAGCCATGGCATCTTGATACCTCTGCTGCATGTTTCTGGGACTGCCTTCAAACGACGATGGTAATATGACCGTTTTGCCAATAGGAATTCCTTTTTCAAAAGATTTTCTTTCCAGATGTTCCTGTAGTACGCAATAGTCCTCCACTTTTAAGTCTTTTTGATGTTGACGTATAAAATTTAAGCGATTAGCCTCAATTTTTATATACGCATCTACTAAATACTGTTGCGTTAGTTTTCCACCATTTAAAATAGGATTGAACTCAGGACGTACAGAGAGCAAATAACAGTAATACTGCAATTGTGTAATTCTCCGTGGCTTTTCACCTTGATGCTTCAGTCCCTCATGCCAGCCTTGTTCTCCATGCGGAAAAAATAACGGATACAGTAAAGCATCTAAATTACTGTGGAGAATACTGATTTGCTGTGTTTTTGGAGCTAAAGGATTGTTTGGGTCAGGTTTGAGATGAATTAAAATGTCTCTATTGAAGGGTGGCTCTCCATCGGCATGTTCAAAGACCACAGCAACTTCATTAACAATTGGCTTATTATAACGTCTTGGGTCTTGTTCTCGATCCTGTTTAAGAGCCATGATGATATTAGGCATGACAGTACCATTTTCAATTGCCTTATCTTGTTCCTCTTCTTCAACAAAACGTAGCATTTTGTATGCAGAAACAAAAGGATTAATGCGATCTAATAAGTTAGCAATGAGCCGCATCAATTTAGGATTACATTTTTTATTTTCGTCACACTGTAAACGTTGGTCATTAGCAGTGGCAGTATCTAAAATGTAGAGTTGGGCATAAGCAGGAGCTTGATCTGGAGCAGGATGTAGTGTTCCAGTACGGTGATAAATTTGGCCATGAATCCTGAAGCAATAAGGGCCATGTCCAGGTGGAGGAGCAATACTTGCACCCATAGAAGCAAAACCAAATGAACTATTGATACTTCTGATGTTATCCATCATATTCCGACTGTATGGACTCTGACCTTTAAGAATACATTCCAACATCTCTGGGTACTGAGGTAACGGAACCTTGACCTTCCCCTTGTGACAACAGATAGTATACTGTTTATCCGATGGCATCTCATCCATGAAATGTCGAGCTTGACAATGCTTACATATGAATATCATAGCGCCACAGGTATGTTCCACAATGCCAAAATCACTATCTGTAAATCCAGGTGGATATGAAGAGGGAGGTGTAGGTAGGTAAATACGATTTTCTTTCTGCAAACCAACATAGATGAGACGTTGAAGCAATAAAGCAGAAAAAGAGTCAGGATCCACTTGTGTAACAGTAGAAGACGTCTTTTTGCGGTGTTGACGACGGGAGGCACCACTTTTACGTAAGCGGCTCTGTTTGGATAGTGAAAACTCCTGAGCAATTTGTGCCTCCAAAGGAGTTTGTTGTTGTTCAAGGCGAAAACGTTTTGTGCGTGATGTCTCCTGACCACAATGTTTACGCTTTGCTGTTGCTTTGCGCGGTGATGAAACTTGAGGAATTGTGCTTCTTTCATCCTGTGAACTGCTAGAAAGAGCTAGAGCAAACTGTAGTACTGGTGAGCTTACAGTTGGATCAGCAGACTGTAGTACTGATGAGGTTAGTGTCTGATCAGCACACTGAGTTAGATCAGCAGAGTATTGTACAGATGAGCTTGCACTTTGATCAGCAGACTGTTGTTCTGAGGAGGTTACTGTCTGATCAGCAGAGTGATGTACTGATGGTGTCACTTTTTTTTTTTGACGGCGTTGATGTAGCTTCTGAGCATTTTTGGCCAACCGTAGTTGTTTTTGTTCCAGCGACTCCGTTGCAATGCGTTGCTTATACTCAGCTTTAGACTTATCCAAACGACATTGTCGCTCTTCTTCAGTTTCTTTAGCACGTGTCTTACGCATCCATCTGGCTTTGTACCCGCCAACATCCTTGCTAGTATCCTTTGAAGTCATGTTAGAACATACAAAGGTAATACTATACTTGGAGAGGTATAGGTACGCAAGAGCTTTTACAAAAGCTTTTTGGAGAAAAAGACTTCTTGAAATGTATAGAATAATTATTAAGGAAAATAATAAGTTCCAGATAGACAATGAACATATTGAAATATCATATTTTGTATGTCCTTATAATGTACCCCACAACATATTACAAATATATAAACATGTTTCTCATTCATATCAATAATACTAAAAGGTCACTGAATACTTAAGGACATTGAATGTGCATAAATAATACCAATACCATAAATACCAATACCATCATCAAAACATCATCAAAACCATCATCAAAACCATCATCAATAGCATCATGAAAACCATCATCAAAACCATCATCAAAAGCATCATCAATATCATCATCAATAATATTAGCAATAGCATTATTATTAAAATTAATAGCATAATTATAAGCATTAATAGCATAATTATTAGCATTAATAGCATAATTATTAGCATTAATATCATAATTATTAGCATTATTACCATAATTATTAGCATTAATACCATAATTATTTGCATTAATACCATAATTATTAGCATTATTACCATAATTATTCGCATTAATAGCATAATTATTACCATTAATAGCATAATTATTCGCATTATTAGCATTATTATTAGCATTAATAGCATAATTATTACCATTAATAGCAGAATTATTAGCATTATTAGCATTATTATTAGCATTAATAGCATAATTATTAGCATTATTATTACCATTAATAGCATAATTATTACCATTAATAGCATAATTATTAGCAAGCATTATTATTAGCATTATTAGCATTAATATTATTATTATTAGCATTAATAACATAATTATTAGCATTATTATTAGCATTATTAGCATTATTATTAGCATTAATAGCATAATTATTAGCATTAATAGCATAATTATTAGCAAATTATTATTAGCATTAATAGCATAATTATTAACATTATTAGCATTATTATTAGCATTAACAGCATTATTATTAGCATTAATAGCATTATTATTAGCATGAATAGCCTAATTATTAGCATTATTAGGATTATTATTAGCATTATTAGGATTATTATTAGCATTATTAGCATTATTATTAGCATTATTAGCATAATGATTAACATTATTAGCATTATTATTAGCATTAATAGCATTATTATTAGCATTAATAGCATTATATTAGCATTATTAGGCTAATTATTAGCATTATTAGATTATTATTTGCATTATTAGCATTATTATTAGCATTATTAGCATTATTATTATAGCATTATTAGCATTATTATTAGCATTATATAGCATAATTATTAGCATATATTAGTATATTATTAGCATTAATAGCATGATTATTAGCATTAATAGCATTATTATTAGCATTAATAGCTAATTATTAGCATTATAGATTAATTATTTGCATTATTAGCATTATTATTAGCATTAATAGCATTATTATTAGCATTAATAACATAATAGCATTATTATTAGCATTATTAGCATTATTATTAGCATTAATAGCATAATTATTAGCAATTAATAGCATAATTAATTAGCATTATTAGCATTATTATTAGCATTAATAGCATAATATTATTAACAATTATATTAGCATTATTATATTAGCATATACATATATTAGCATATTAATTATCATTAGCATTATATAGCATATTAATTATATTAGCATAATAGCACTAATTATTAGCATTATTAGCATATATATTATTAGCATTAATTAGCATTATTATTAGCATTATTAGCATTATTATTAGCATTAATAGCATTATTATACTATATATTAACATTATTAGCATTATTAATTAGCATTAATAGCATTATTATTTAATTAGCATTTAATAGCATTATTATTAGCATTAATAGCATAATTATTAGCATTATTAGGATTATTATTTAGCATATTATTAGCATTATTAATATTGCATATTATTAGCATTATAGATATTAGCATTATATTATTAGCATTCATAATAGCATTATTATTAGATATAGCATATTTTAGCATTATACTAATATTAGTATATATATACATTGCATTATTAGCATTAATAGCAATTTAGCATTATATTATAGCATTAATAGCATATTATTAGCATTAAGCATTATATAGCATATATATTAGCATATATTAGCATTATTATTAGCATTATAGATTATTATTAGCATTAATAGCTAATTATTCATTATTAGCAATTATTAATTAGCATTATTATTAGCATTAATATATTATTAGCATTAATGTATTATTAGCATTATTATTATTAAGCATTATAGCATATATTATTAGCATTAAGCATAAATTATATTAGCATTAATTAATTAGCATTAATAGATTATTATTACATTATTAGCATTATTATTAGCATTAATAGCATAATTATTACATTATTAGCATTAATTATTAGCATTAATAGATTATTATTATTATATTATTAGCATTATAGCATTATTATTAGCATAATAGCATAATTATTACATTATTAGATTTATTATTTTAGCATTAATTTATTATTGCATTATTAGCATTATTATTAGCATTTAATAGCTAATTATTAACATTATTAGCATTATTATTAGCATTATTAGCTATTATTATTAGCATTATATAGCATTATTATTAGCATTAATAGCTAAATATTAGATATTATATTATTATTTGCATTATTATATTATTATTATTACATTTTATTAGCATTATTATTAGTTATTATTAGCATATTATTAGCATATTATTAGTATTATTATTAGCATTAATAGATAATTATTATGCATTATTAATATTATTAATTACATTATTATCATATTATTAGCATTAATAGCATTATTATTAGAATTATTATTAGCATTATTAGTATTATTATTAGCATTAATAATATAATTATTATCATTATTAGCATTATTATTAGCATTAATAGCATTATTATTAGAATTAATAGTATAATTATTAGCATTATATGAGAATTATTAGCATTATTATTATTAACATTAGTAGCATAATTATTAGCATTAATATAATTATTATTAGCAGTAATATAATTATTATTAGGGTTTTTTTTTTAATTATTATTTTTTGTAATTTTGTAATTTTTTGTTTTATTTTTTAATTATTATTATTTTTTTTTTATTATTTTTGTTATTATTTTATTTATTATTATTATTATATTATTTAATTATATTATTATATATATATATATTATTATATTATTATATATTATTATTATTTTTATTTTTTTATTTTATTATTTTATTTATTTAATTATTTTTAAATTATTTAATTTATTATTTAATTTATTTTTTATTGTAAGTGACATACATATGTTTAATTTTTTTATTCTTATTTTTATTGAATTTTTTATTATTTTTTTATTATTATTTTTTATTATTTTTTAATGATTTTTAAATTATTTTATTTATTATTTAATTTATTATTTATTTAAAGTGACACAGAGTTCTCTTTGTGGTCCGCCTTTTTTTTTTACCATTGACATACATTAGCGGTGTGTCGGCGATTTTATGGCCGGCCACCTGGTTCTATTTGTCGGCCGTAAAATCGCAGACACACCGCTAATGCATGTGTATGGGATTTTTAAAAATGGCGCCACGATTTCTGATTGGTCGGCGTTAGCAAATAGCGACCAATCAGAATCGCGGCGCCATTTTTAAAAATGCCATAGACATGCATTAGCGGTGTGTCCGCGATTTTATGGCCGGCTACCTGGTTCTATTTGTCGGCCGTAAAATCGCGGATACACCGCTAATGCATGTCTATGGGATTTTTAAAAATGGCGCCGCGATTTCTGATTGGTCGGCGTTAGCAGATAGCGACCAATCAGAATCGCGGCGCCATTTTTAAACATGCCATAGACATGCATTAGCGGTGTATCCGCGATTTTATGGCCGAGAAATAGAACCAGGCGGGCGGCCATAAAATCGCCGACACACCGGTAATGTAAGTGAATGGGAAAAAAAAAGGCGGACCTGAATGAGAACTGCTGAGGGGCTCTTCTGATTGGCTGAGGACAGTCTCCAGCAACCAATCAGAACAGTCCTTCAGATCTTATTGAGATGCAATGGCGGATTTGTCGTCCATTGTATCTTAATAAGAAAGAAGAGGACGTCGAAGGTGGAAGTGAGCGAAAAGAAGACAGAAGATCCCCGGAGCCGGACGAAGAAGCGGAGATGGCGGAAAGAAGACAGAAGATCTCCAGGGCCGGACGAAGAAGCGGAGATGACGGAAAGAAGAAAGAAGATCCCCGGGGCCGGAGGAAGAGGACGCTTGGCCGGACGGAGGGCGGACTTGTGGATCGGACGATCAGATGACTTGAAGGCATGTAAGTGATCGACGGGGACGTTAGGTTAGGGGACAGCGGGGGCTTAGGGCTTTAGTGAGAGGGGCAGGGAACATCGTCGGGAGGTTAGGGTCGGCGCTGGCTTAGGGATAGGCGGCGGGGTTTAGGGGCTGCTGCGGAGGTTAGCGGGTAACGACTTAGGGGCGGCGGTGGCTTAGGGAGTAGACGGCGAGGCTTATGGGGTATCGGCGGGGGATTAGGATGGTGCGGGTCGGGTGTTAGGTGGTCGGGGCTTATCGTGTAGGGGTGCGACTGACTTAGGGTTTATCGGCGAGGGCGTAGGATGCTACGGGGCTTAGGGGGTAGTGGGTTAGTGGCTGTTGCGGGGCTTAGGGACGGCGGTGGCTTAGGGGGTAGACGGCGGGGCTTATGGGGTATCGGCGGGGGTTTAGGATGCTGCGGGTCGAGTGTTAGGTGGTCGGGGCTTAGCGTGTAGGGGTGCAGCGGAGTTAGGGGTATCGGGGGGGGATTAGCATGCTATAAAGGATATCTTAGCTGTAGGGTAGTAGCGGTCGAGTGTTCTTGCGGGTTCGTAATGCGGCAGTCCGTGTTCCACGTAGCGGGTAGGCGAAAGGATTTGTGATTTCAAATTTCACGCTTTATAAAGTGGGCTGTGAAATGTGAAACCACAAAATGGCGGGGGGGGCGTATAGTGAGTGGTGATAGTGCGGTGTGTGGACGTGGCGGTGGGTGTAGGGACATGGGGGTGGGTGTGTGGACATGGGGGTGTCAGCGGTGTGCGGACGTGGCGGTGGGTGTAGGGACATGGGGGTGGGTGTGTGGACATGGGGGTGTCAGCGGTGTGCGGACGTGGCGGTGGGTGTAGGGACATGGGGATGGGTGTGCGGACATGGGGGTGTGTGTGCGGACATGTGGGGGCTGTGTTCCATGGTCCCCGGGGAGCGAGTGGCTGCCTCCGCCGCAACGCGTTCCATGGTCCCCGGGGAGCGACTTGCGGCTCAGGCAGCGCCTCGCAATGGCCTGGCGGCCATTGCTCGCGCTGCCTGAGCGGTAACTCGTTAAGGTGTTGTCCGGGCCTGTGGATGGATTTTGGGCCAGCGACTCGCAATGGCCGCTTCGCGGCCATTGCTCGCCCTGGGCCAGCGACTCGCAATGGCCTAACGGCCATTGCTCGCGCGACATTGGGCGCTTCGCGCCCAATGTTAAATTCGTATCCACATGACGACATCGCAAAGTGCGCGTGAAGGGGCGCTTTTGCGATTCGCGATTATATAATAGATATATATAGTCCGCGATATGTACTTAAAGGGGGCCCACTGAGACCTTTTCGCCCGGGGCCCACAGAAACCTGGAGCCGGCCCTGGCCTGGAGACATGGTTTGCACTTAATGTAAGATTTGTTTTTTCAAGTGCGCATTTTACCCCAAATATAAATTGGTCAAATAAGTACGGTATAAACCATTGTGTTTTTTCAGAAAGTACATTGGGAATTTAGCATTTTCTATCTCTTATACTATCGTAAACATATATTTATAGAAAGTAGTGTCCTCTTCAAATAGCTGATAGGCAAGGATGCTAAGAGTTGACCCAATCTAATCTTAGTGGCTTATCCTGGGGATTTGACACTCTTTTAAAAAAAGACATACTATTTTAATGTTCTAACCTGTAAACCGATGAACATACCTGCCACATTGAGTCCATTGCTGAGTCTGCAGACTGAGCACAGCAACAAACAAGCCTTTAGGCTACATTACACCACTACACCAGTAATTCTAGTGGTTTTAAATCAACTTCTATGTTTTATGGAAGGCAGAATGCATGACAATAAGGCTTGTTATAATACTTGTTAAAAATTTAATATACAAAACTTTAGGACCATTGACAGCATGGCACAAACCTTCATAACTACTTTGGAATATTTTAGCCAATTTCCTCTATATTTCCTGTATTACTTATCACATTACAGCTTGCCAAAATGAGATTTGCTGAGGTTTTTACTTCTGATCAACACCCCTGGGGTTTCTAGTTCCATCTCACTGACCCCAAGCATCCTCTGATTAATTCCACTGGTCAGACTTAGATCCAAATGGAGTGAGAGCCAGAGGCTTAAAAGATATATAATTGTACCATGTGGGACTCTAACAGAGATGACCACCTATGGGAATTTAACATAGAAGTTATAGCACAGATTATATACGGATCATCCTTTCTTGGTGCTATCCAGCTTACAACCAGCTGAGCTATTTACCAGCTTATAGTGGATAAAATGAATCTTTTACATTACTAGTATATTGTCTGTAATGTTTATCCAAGAATTATTGTTCAAAGTTTACGACTTGATTGAAAACAAGTGAAACATATTATTTTATGTTTTGATCAAACTGTCGTATTATCTTGTTTATGAAATGGTCACAAAAACGGCCCATGTCAGGCAACCCACTGCCGCATCCTGGGACGAGTTGGAACCATTCATCTTCGGGAAGAATTAGCTAGAAAGTTGTTGCCAAAATACAATTTTGTTTATTAGTTGTTAAAACTATATACAAAAGGTAGTAGGTAAAACACTAGAAGCATTTTTCCTTGGCAAACATGTCAGAGGAATAGACATCATTTTTACAGGTGATGGCACATTGAAATAGGTGAAACATTACACAGGTAAACAAGGTTATGCTAAGGACGGTTGGGGAGCCCACTAGGACGGGGTACTCGGTATCGGACCGGGGTTCTGCTGGGGGATGTCACGGCGGTCCTGGTCCGGACCGTGTCCCGGGCCTGCACAATAAAATGGGGGTTATTTACAGGGGATTAGGTTTGTCGTGATGCCACCCACGGGTTGTGGTCAATTAATTAGGATTCTGGATGAGCATCATTCTCAATTGTCCTCTGTGGGATGGGGATAAGAGACCCTCTATGAACTGGTCAATTAACATTTTGTCAGCTCCTGGGGCTAAGGCAGGTTCTGCTAGTTTAAGTGCTTCCTGCAGATTTAAGGCAAAGTCTCTGGCACTCTCTTCAGGCTTTTGTTGACATGCAAAGAACCTCATTTTAGCCCGGGTATCAGCAGTAGATTCAAATGCTGCTTTTTAGGATTTTCTCTCTCATTTTGCCTCTTACAGTTGAGATCTACCTATGATGTCAATTATAGGCCTCTCTCATCTTCTTAAGTGGGAGAACTTGCACAATTGGTAGCTGATTAAATATTTTTCCCCCACTGTACATAACAAGATGGTCCCAGGATGTGGACCATATATACCAGTATGAGAGTTATAAATACTAGGATGGGCACAGGATGAGGGTCATATACTGTATACCAAAATAGGGACACATATGCAAGGATAGGGATCATGTACCATGATGGGACAAGGATTTTCTTCCTCTGAAAACAAAATTCCTTTTATGGTCTGGTGCGCCTTATAGTCTGAAAAATATAGTAAATTATTGTAACCTACCTCTTGATAGTAGTGTAACAGCTGAATTAACAGTCTCCTCCTTTTGTGTAGATGTCAAGATCAGTAGCTCAACACAATGGAAAAACTATAAGAAATATACCAAAGGCCTATTCCCGACTCTATAGGAAGTGGAGAGAGGAAAAAGAGGGTGTGGGCACAGATATAAGTGCAGACCGTAGGATATTTGTCACAATTCACAAGGTTCTTAAGGTTTTTTGCTCTCCTTTGTGTGATCTTGTATCAGGCTTATAGAATCTAATTGTGCTGGTTCTCCAAGAGTTTGCTCCTTCCTGGACTGCAGCTAGGTGTCAGAATCATCAAGCTAAGCAGCGGCTGAGCCTGTCAATGGATAATGTGGAGAAGGTCTGTTCCAATCAATCCCCAGCGCTTCCAGGAGGGAACACAAGGATCCGGTGTCGTTTATAAAATTTATTCCAGTAGAAAATTGTATTACATGCAGTTCATCAATAGGATGCAACGCGTTGCAGCTAAAAATGTGCAAAACTACGGCCTACCTCAGGATGAAGGCTATAGTTTTGCACATTTTTAGCCGAAACATGTTGAACCCTATTGATGAACTGCATGTAATACAATTTTCTACTGGAATAAATTTTATAAACGACACTGGATCCTTGTGTTACCTCCTGGAAGCGCTGGGGATTGATTGGAACAGACTTTCTCCACATTATACAATGGAAAAGCTGGAAGATTACAGTGTGTGTGGGGGGGGGTCTTATTCGAGAAGGGAATTAGAGAAAAATAAAAGATCAATTTTGCTCACCCACAATGGTTGTCATAAGTCACAACCACTGTGCATGCTCTCGGTGATGTTTTTCCATCTTGCAGCAAACTCTACATGGTGTATAAAATACAGCTGAGTACTGAGAAGGTGTTATAAACATCATGCTGCCAGGTTTCTTAGGAAAGATTTTGATGATTCAATAAATAACTTTGAAATGAGTGATTTCTTTATTAAGAGTTTCGGAGCTATCAGCTTCATATTTAGATAAAATCAATGATGTTTCTTCTTAGCTTGTTTTTTCTTTAGAAAAGCTGGTCTCGAGTGATGGCTTTCAATAGATCGCAGTGAGGGAGCTGCTCTGCTACATATGAATCCCCAAGACAGAAGTAGGTTGTCTACGAATGATTTAGCAGCCAGCCAAACCTGCGGGGTGCAGTGGGAAAGAGTCAGCGGGGCTTCCGGCCTCGATCCAGTCCACGGGGTGTACGGCATTTCTTGCCAGGGGCCCCTAGTTGTCCCTGCGGTTCTTTTTGTATTGAGCAGAAATTCTATTGCAACAACACATCATCAGTACGATAAAACTAACCTGTCTCATGACGGTCTAATGTTGCACGTGGTAAACTAATTTTGCACAAAATAGAAAAATGCTCCTTATTTTTGTCTTCAGCCTTATTTGTGATTTTTTAACACAAAAAATCATGTCATAGAATTTGCACAAAGAATTGCACTCATAAAAAGTTCATCATTAATCACTAAACCAAAAACCATTGCAACTTGTCATTCCCACGCACAAATATAAGCTAAATAACTAGGCAAGTTAACAACATAAAATAGACTTTACAGAGAGACTCCAGACAGATAAAAAATAATTACTGACCCTGCCCTCCTACTCAATGAAGCTGAGCTGTCCACTACAGTTGTAGAATGTCTAGATCATTTATAAATCAATAAAATATTATCTGCTCCTCAGCCTTCACCTCTCCCTTATGGGGCCAATACTTCACAAAGCAGATTTAGCAGGGGTTGTGGCCTATGGCTTTGATGCTCACAATACATGCAAGCCCTCACTCTATGCCACCCACATTCTATATGTAATGTGAGCAAGGGGTCGGTGCCACACCCCCACCACACACCGTGTTCGTACACTAGCTAGAAGTATGTGGGGGCTGGAATGTAGGATGAGTATCGAGCCCCAGGATCTATGCCCCACCAACCCCCTATTCTCAACATTAGCCTGAAGCTAGATCTGCTCTGTGACGTGTTGGCCCCATAAGGGAGGGGTGAGTGGTGAGAAGCAGATACTATTTTATGGATTTATAAGTGATCTAAGCATCCTAGTACTGTAGTGCCCAGATCAGCTTTATTGTGTAGGAGGGCAGGGACAGAATATAAAAAAAGTCACTCCCAAAAGATAAGAATTAAAGAATAATAAAGTGCAAAATAATAACTCCAAAAACTAGGCAAAAAAAGGCTTGAAAGCAATAATGAATATGGCCTAAGATGTTAATTATAGAGATGAGGGGATACATGGACATTTGGTTTCTGGGAGCTTAGCCGAACTTTATATAAATTTCTGTTTTAGACCAAACTTGACCTGAACCTCATTAGAAGTCACTTACTGGTCAGCTCACTTTTCTCCCAACATACAGTCAGCCATAAACAAAGCATTTCATGGGGAGGGAGGGATGGATTTTGTCATTTTTTTTATTTTGGTGCAAACTACATCTGATAACACTGATTGTACTCCAAGTGCAAGCGGCTCACACTGGGCCTAGCACCAAGCGTACCAGAGCATTGCTCGCTTACAAGTTGAAATATTGCAGTGGCATTTACAGATGTTAAATTTGATTTGGAGAACGTCAGGTTCTCTGTTAGTTGAAATTATTCCAACATTTGATTTGAAATAAGAGAATGTTTTACTGGTGTAGAAAAATAGATTTGATAGATATAGAATTGATTAAAAGTTATGATACAAAGTAATGCAAATAGTTTTTGATCTTGGACTACTATTTTTACGAGGTAGGCGTAACATCTTACTTTGTGCGTTGGCTTGTGGCTTTCTTGTGCATGAACAATGAAAAAAATATGAAAATCTAATGTAAGTTACACTATATCATTGAAACACCAATCACATTGGACCTGCAGCTAGCAGCACCTCTATCTCTCTCCCTATCAATTGAGTCTCTCTTAGCCTAGAATCACATTACAACTAAACAGGGTGTAGTATTAAAAACATAGGATTTGGCTGCATAAATGTGGTGCTACCGCCAGGGTAGCATAGTATTACCGCTGCCAATGTTACCCTATGAAGATTTGGCCGGTAGCACGGCTGCAATGCGGCCATCTGATTGAAATCTCATGTTATTCCCTAACACGAGAAAAGACACTTTCAGCAATGTCTTTTCTTGCATTAGGAAACAACGCGAGATTTCAATCAGATGCCGGCGTTTGAGCCGCGCTACGGGCCACGTCTCCATAGGGTAACATTGGCAGCGTTATCATGGCGCTACCCAGGTGGTAGCACCGCGTTTATGCTGCCAAATCCTATGTTTTTAATGCTACACCCTGTTTAGCGGTAATGTGACCCTAGCCTTAGGATAGGGTCACATTTCGGAGCTTGCATCCGTTGGAAGGATGCATTAAAGGATCCTTTTTTTTCCCTTGCCATTTTCATGGCATGTATGTTCTTTTTTTATCACATGCGTTAACACATGCGTTTTCCATAGACTCACATGTTAAAAAACGTATGCGTTTTTGCAAAAGCACCAAAATGCATACCACATTTTTTATGCACTTGCAAAAACACATAGCGTGAAGCGCATTGCACTTTTGCAATGCATATGTTGCATTGGAGCCTATGAGTGCGTTAACACATGCTTTTTTCAACATTTGCTCATGAAAATAGCGCAATCATTTAGGAAATGCATGACGCAAGTCTGACCCTAGCCTTATTTGCAGACTTCTACAGTCATCTTCACTGCAGTAGTTGTACTACACACACTCGCCTTATCTCTTTTTCTGAGCTATAGTCTATGACATCTGCTCACTATCCAGAATCACCCAAAAATGCCTGCTACATTACCTACCTTGGCTTTTATGCAGGCTAGATTGGCTGTGATTTACCATGCAATGTCATAGCTGCTAGACATTATGAAGTAGCCCACATGTATGTGCTTGAGGTTATGTCAGCCTTCTACGGCTCATACCAATTTCTACTTTTTGTGAAATACTACTACTAGGCATTTTTTGGATGATTCGAGCAAATCGAATCACAAAATATTCAAATTTGCCAGGTCCAGTAAAATTCATAAGATCTAAAATAAATTTTGTTTGTTTGAATCTATTTGTTCATCTGTAATTGCCAAGAACTATGCAATCTAAAACAAGTATGGCAAGATTAGCATAAAATAAATTTTAACAATTCTATTTACTTATAACATATGACCAAGGTTAGTAAATTTGATCAAATAGATTTGGATATTTGTTTTTCTACTCTCCCAGTATTTCCATTGTAAACATTTATTGGAACTTGGTCTTTCTATAATGATCTTTTTGGGAGGGTCAATGTTGGTACATTTAAATAAATGTGATTTAAAAAAAAAATGTTCTTGTGCTGAGATCATCTTATATATGTGTCCCTGCTTTGTACTGTGTAATGGATGTGTCTGACCGTACAGGGACATGGTCTGATCATACCACATCTCCTGTGCTGAGATCATCTTATATATGTGTCCCTGCTTTGTACTGTGTAATGGATGTGTCTGACCGTACAGGGACATGGTCTGATCATACCACATCTCCTGTGCTGAGATAATCTTATATATGTGTCCCTGCTATGTACTGTGTAATGGATGTGTCTGACCGTACAGGGACATGGTCTTTTTATACCACATCCCCTGTGCTGAGATTATCTTATATATGTGTTCCTGCTTTGTACTGTGTAATGGGTGTGTCTGACTGTACAGGGACATGGTCTGATCATACCACAACTCCTGGGCAGGGAAGGAATTTTAAAATTGCAGATGTGGCACCCCCCCTGGTGGAACGCCACAGGGAGGTACTGCACCCCAAAATAAAGATGTAGTATCTCCGTAATCACAGCTGGAAGGGGGCAACTACAGAGTCTGTCCACAGAACCCACCCACAGACACCCTAACACAGGGAACTGTATTTCAGTAGGTCTCAGGGAGGTGGAGCTTAGGAGAGCAGGAGACGTGAGTGACAGTTGGGAGACCATGTCAGTCAGACGGTGACAGAGAGAGAGAACGGACGGACGCAGGGGACCCTGCTGTCCTGAGGAGAGGGCACCTTAAGGAGCAGAGGTGACCCAGACAAGAAGGGGACACTCTAGGTCTGGTCGGAGCCGTCTGGAGTGCCCAGGTCACACCGGTAAACTGGAGCCGAGGCAGTTTGATCAGGTTTATCCCAAACTGCAGACTAGAGCATTGTGGGCCTTGATAAGGGAGCCACGACACCCACCAAGAAGCCTAACCTCTGTCCCATAGCTAGGTCCAAGACACCAAGAGGTAACAGTGACTTAAGGACACAGACCTGGGGACTAGTGACCAGACCTCAGCGTTGGTGGGCAGAAAGCCATTGTGAACAAAGACTGAGGAGGTTAATTGAGAGACACCTCTGACCAGGGGCGTAACTAGAACTGGCAGGGCCCCATAGCAAACTTTTGAACGGGGCCCCTCCAAGACACGCCCCCCAATGACACGCCCCCTCTAAGACACGCCCCCTCCAAGACACGCCCAGCAGTATATACAGCAGCCCCAGTGGTATACCGCAGCCTCTCCAGTGGTATATACAGGCCCCAGCAGTATTACAGCAGCCCCAGTGGTATACAGCAGCCTCCTCAGTGGTATATACAGGCCCCAGCAGTATTACAGCAGCCTCCGCAGTGGTGGTATATACAGGCCCCAGTGGTGGTATACAGGGCCCCTGGTGGTGGTATATACAGGCCCCTGGTGGTGGTATACAGGGCCCCTGGTGGTGGTATACAGGCCCCTGGTGGTAGTATACAGAGCCCCTGGTGGTAGTATACAGAGCCCCTCGTGGTATATACAGGCCCCTGGTGGTAGTATACATGCCCCTGGTGGTAGTATACAGGCCCCTGGTGGTATATACAGGCCCCTGGTGGTAGTATACAGGCCCCTGGTGGTAGTATACAGAGCCCCTGGTGGTAGTATACAGAGCCCCTGGTGGTAGTATACAGGCCCCTGGTGGTAGTATACAGAGCCCCTGGTGGTATATACAGGCCCCTGGTGGTAGTATACAGAGCCCCCGGTGGGTATATACAGGCCCCTGGTGGTAGTATACAGAGCCCCTGGTGGGTATATACAGGCCCCTGGTGGTAGTATACAGAGCCCCTGGTGGGTATATACAGAGCCCATGGTGGTAGTATACAGAGCCCCTGGTGGGTATATACAGTCAGGCCCCTGGTGGTAGTATACAGAGCCCCTGGTGGTATATACAGGCCCCTGGACTGGTGGTAGTATACAGAGCCCCCGGTGGGTATATACAGGCCCCTGGTGGTAGTATACAGAGCCCCTGGTGGGTATATACAGG
>JARQOC010000001.1:78840041-78923635 GCA_033576535.1 Allobates femoralis
CCAAAAAATAGTGGAGAATGGTCCAAAAATTGATATGAGATTTTTTCAACATGTATTAAAATGCAAACAAAAAGGGTACTTCATGCGCTGCTGGTGAAACATCCAGAGACTTCCAATATTGTAACAATGAGATTTTATTTTTCAACGCGCTTTGTAGTCATCCTGTTACTTCCTCAGACAAATCACATCATGTCAAGAACACAGGAGACCTGTAAAATATGAGAATGCGTGATAGGCTCTTATCTCCTAACAGAGATATATGGTGATAGATGGTATGAAAACTGCTCACCTGGTCAGGGTGTGTCCCCCACAACCAGTATACCTCGCTTAGAATTGTGCAGCTGCCGCAGGGACCGCACTTCCACAGTTCACTGTGGAGTAGATCAGTTTCCAGGATGAAGTGGCATAAAAGTCTGCGCTGCTGCCCAAAAGAAACACCAGACTAACCGGGTATCTGTGTTGATGAAGCTTTATTCCACCTACACGTTTCGGAGCCCCTCCCGGCTCCTTCCTCAGGGAGGTATCTCCCTGAGGAAGGAGCCGGGAGGGCTCCGAGACGCGTGCTGTCCCAGGTGAGGTGCTCTCCCAGGTGAGGAGCGGGGGGTGGGGTGCCAGTGATGAGCAAGTTTGGTGACGAGCAGGTGCGGAGCGTGGGGGTGGGCCAGGGGGGGTGTTAGTATGCTAGTGGGGAACGGGGGTGTTGATGACCTGCTGTCCCAGGTGAGGAGCGGGGGGGGGTGGTATGCTAGTGAGAGGGAGGGATGGCTGCTACCTGCGTCTCCAGCACATTACAGACCAGGGAGTTGAGAGGAGACGAGGGGCGGGATCAGCCGCGGGAGACAAGAAGCTTCCCCCACTTCACCTCTCCTCTGACCTCTGACACACTATCGCGGTCTGCGGGAGGCCCCCTGCAGAGAGGTGGAGGGCCCCCCCTACAGGTGCCTAAGGGGTCCCCTAGCCGGTAATTCAGCTGCACCGCGGTAGGTCCGCCCCTGGAGTCATCAGTGTGCTATCTCTGTGTCATCAGTGTGCCAACAGTATGCAATCTGTGTGACATCAGTGTGCCATCTCTGTGCTATCAGTGTGTCATCTGTATGCCATCAGTGTGTCATCTGTGTGCCATTAATGTGTCATCTTTGTGCCATCTCTGTTCCATCAGTGTGCCATCTGTATGCCATCATTGTGTCATCTCTGTGATATCTGTGGTTAAATATAGCTCAGCATTCAGAGAACTGCTAGATGTGCAGCAAAGAAAACAGTGATTCTGGCAAAATTACACCAAGCAGCCCAGTACCACACATCGCTGGAATCAGGGTGTTGCTCTCAGAGAACAGAAAAATGGTGACAAATTCCATTTAAAGGGGAACTCTGGGGAGAGAAAACTTTTTAGTACAGTCCCTGTCTTCCTACATGAGGAAGCAGAGCTGTACACTGCAGTTCTAGGATCCATAGATCTCTTATAAATCAATAAAATCATACCTGCTCCTTTGATCTCCACCCTCCCTCATGGGACAGAAAATTTCATGCAGCAACAGAGAACAGGAGGTGTGTCAGGGGCGTGGAGCCTGGGAGCGGCATGATCATCCTACATTCAAGTGAGTGATGATGATGATCACATAACTGGATACATACATGACTGGAGCTGGACATAGAAAATCAAGAGCAATTGGATGGACCTCCCCACATGGCTAGATTAGAAATCCTAATGAGAATGCTCTTCACAGCAATAGGCTGGGGACACCAGCTCAAGGTGCGCACACAGCTGCAATAAAAGCAAGGAATGTTGAGCCGCACTATAGGTGCAAACAGGAATGAATATATTCAACACAGAACTTGAGGAAGCCAAACACAGGTGGATACTCGTGCCACAAAGCAGAGGACATCGCAACACTTGGGCTACTTTGAAGCAGAGCAGCAGGGGACCGCACACGTAGACAGTCATTCAATACAGCAGAGGACCTAGCAACATATAGATAACAACAGTAACCTATTTGAGTAGGGGAAAAGGAGCCACCGGGACAGTGACACTGAATGCACAGTAACTCCAGGTAAACACGGGACAAACACACCGGCATTACACTATGACCTTAGCTGGTAAATACCATAGCCTTTTTGATAGCGTTATTATTAGATTAGGGAATGCAATACTTTTCTTTCCTTGGGCACTGTCAACCTAAGTATATGCCACGAGAGTATTGTGCTGTATACAAGAAAAGACCCGAGAGGTAATAAACTGGGTAGAGAAAGTTTTAGTATAACATGTACTTGATGAGACCAGAGAGACTAATGGAGAATCTGCATATGGAAGTTACATTTTCTTGGAAGGAGAAGATTACTGAATGTGAGCAGAGTAATGTAATAAATAATACATGTAATATTCCATATACTGCACAGTATGGAAAGGCTTGGAATAAATTGGAGAAGGATGAATACTTTATGTATGTTCTAGAGTTTGCAGACTTTCTTTAATACACCATGGGTTCTTTGTTTATAGAACCATCACTGAGAAGACAGTGAATATGAAAGACATCAACACTCAGGATGGATCCTAGTAATCAGCAAGGTTTCCTCCCACACTGAAAGAGTCCTCGAATGAACATCAGCGAGTCCTGTAGAATTGGGCTCCGGAGTGAAGTGCAGGGTTATACGAGTCACTCCCGCTGCATGATGAACTGCTTATATTATATGCACTACCATACAAATATTCCTTTCATAAAATATTAATTTGTTTTGCCTCCATTAGCTTTAGGCGTCATTTGAGAAGCCAAATGCTTAAATGAGAATCATAAAACGCATCTCTGGTACGTGGATGGTGCGGCTCCGAGGTGTGTGCTGCATGTGCATAGCTCTGCATTGTGTGTAAGATGCCTAGAATTGATCATCCCTACACCGTTGAAGAGGTTAAACCACCGATAGCTTGCAGTGGGCCCTGCGTCGCCATGGAAACTAAGGGCCCTCCGTGAGATACAGTTAAAGCAGCAGCCAGTGGGTAATAAATTCTGTTTAAAAAGTGATTTTTTTCTGTCACCCCATCTGCTGATGTAAACATCATTAAAAACAAATGACGGCAGCTCAATGAGGTCCCTACTCCTCCTGGCTAAAAGGAAATTATTGGAGAAAAATATAAAAAAAGGCTGCAAAACCTGGGCCCGATCCAGAAAGCTGCTAAATTATTTACAAAGAATTTAAAAAAGGCAAAGCTTAAAAAATACATGGAACGTGCTGTATCCAAGACAGAGCAGGTTCAGTGGAGCTCCAACAAACCACTGTGTATGCTTTTACCTATGGCACTTTTGTATGGTGGCGGGATGGCCATTGGGGAATTATAGTAGATCATGATCGACCGCTAGACCCAGATGTGTAATAAGGGGAAGGTAGAGTAAACACAAGGCTATGGCATTATGGTAGGGAGCAGAACAATATATGGCTCAAAAAACAGTGTAGTAAATGCATTAGGCCCTGTGCGAACACTGCTTTTGATGCATTTTTGGTGCTGATTTTGAAGAATCTGCATTCCTTTCCTTACTTCAGCAAAATGTATGAGAATTCTGAAGTTTTGTGCACACGCTGCTTATTTTTTCCTTGCAGATTTGGTGCAAAAAACATCTGCAGCTTGTCAATTCTGGGTGCAGATTTCCTTGCCTTTCCAGCCATTGACTTCATTACAAAAACAAATGGCACAAATCTGCCCCCAAACACCCTAAAAACTTTTCTGGTGCGTTTTTCTGTCAGATGTAGATTTGATACGGAAAATTTCTGCACCAAATCTGCAGCGGGAGCACATAGCCTAATGGCGGGTTTACACACACCAACTTCTGTGACCAACTTCTGAACAAGTTACTGGTTGCAGTGAAATCATGGAAACATTGTTCCATTTGTACACGGCAACAAAATGGAACAATGTGTCCATGATTTCACTGCAACCAGTAAGTTGTTCAGAAGTTGGACACAGAAGTTGGTGTGTGTAAAGTGGCCCTAAAGGCTACGTTCACACACTGCTTTTTTTGCTGCGTATTTTTACGCACAAGCTCAAAAAAAGCCAGGAGTGGAACAATCAACACCGGGAGTGGCACACTCAGAGGAAAGGTCTAAAGGCCACGTTACACACACAGATATCTGTGACCAAATTCTGAACAGATCTCTGGTTGCAGTGAAATCATGGACACATTGTTTCATTTTGTGGCTGTGTACAAATGGAGCAATGTGTCCATGATTTCACTGCAACCAGTAAGTTGTTCAGAAGTTGGACACAGAAGTTGGTGTGTGTTAAGCGGCCCTAAAGGTACCGTCACACGCAACAATTTTGCTAGGCAATGTCACTGGCAATTTGCTGGTTGCAGTAAAATCATGGACACATTGTTCCTTTTTGTTGCCATGTACAAATGGAACAATGTGTCCATGATTTCACTGCAACCAGTAAGTTGCAAGTGAAATCGCATGCAATGTTGCGACGTGTAAAGCGGCCTTAATGGTACCTTTACACGCCGCCACAACAGGATGGATACAACCCGCTACAGGCTACAAATGTAGCTTGTCGAGCCAATATCGCCCGTAGTAGCGGCGTCTGAAGACGGGACGACACAGCCGGCTACAGATACCTCTGTATCCGTGCACTGCCCATAAACATATGGCAACATCGCCGATTGTAGCGAGCTGTATCGGCGTGTAAAGAAGCTACAGAAGGGAACTCTGGACACCCGGCGATGTTGCTGCAATGTGGCTAAGGCGTCACCCATGCTGCGTGATACCGCGCCCCTTCAGCGATCATTGGTGGAAGATGCTGCGTTACGATTGGCCCTTGCCTCACAGCCCTCCATCTTGGATGAGCTGTCCCTTCAGCACTACACATACGCGCCGTATGCACGATCAGATAGTAGTACAATTACGCGGACACACACTTGAACGTAAAATCATAAATGGCCCATGATCTACATACAGTGTGCACATCATATCAACATGAAAAACGAATAATGCGGGACACAGCGCACAAGTGTGTGTTACGTACCGCTCTGGCTTATTGCACAGCAGCTGCCGTAGAAGTGTTCCGGGTCTGGCAGTGCGCGCAGCGCGCACACAGATGCACACAATCCCATACCACATCGGAGGAGATTACCCAGTAGACAGATCAGAGCCGTGTTGTACGGACTGCACTGTGGGTCTGCTGCAGTAGGGGCCGCATAAGTGTGTCGGCCGAGTCTGCGTGTTGGCCTACTTATAAAGGTGCGTCACCCCCACAGCGGTCGTAATGACGTCATGACGTTGGTTTCATTTTCACTCTGCCTGCAAGGTGCCAGCCCCGCCTCTGCACACACCATAGCAGTCATGGCAGCCGTGCACCGCGCCGCAACATGGGGGATGGCGGAGCTGATCATCCTCATTGATCATTGTGACCGTCGGGACTATTGGGGCCACCATCACCACCGCCACCCCAGGCTGCGCAATCGGTGCACCGTGCGGCGGATCCAGCGGGCCCTGCTCTGCAAACTGGGGGTACAGAGGACAGTCAAAGCGATCCAAAAAAAGATCGCTGACTTGAAGCACAAATGCCCAGGTCGCATACTGGACATCCGTGCCAGGATTGGCAGGCTGCGTGGTGAGTAATTGTTGCCCCAAAACACACACCGCCACATGTGCATGTCCCACAATACACAAAAAATGATGGAAACATATGACAAGGGACAGTGTGGCCTACACAATCAAACACATCTTCACAGTGTTGTGCTCATCCAGTCAGCCCTAAAAATGGCTCACACGCACAGTACATGCATACAACATGAGTGTATGCATCCAGCATCACCTGGTTGATGCTAAGTAAGGCTGGGGTCACACATACTGATATCTGCCCACATATTGTTTGCACATCTCTGTTTGCAGTCAAATCATGGTCACATGTTGACATTTGGAGACAGCCTCAAAATGGAACAATGTGTCCATGCTTTCACTGCAACCAGAGATCTGTCAACAACATCTGGCCACATATCTGTGTGTGTGTGACCCCAGCCATAGCCGTCAAATAAATACCCACACAAGCTCTTTGTAGGACAACAATGTGTAGGCATGATCTTATTACGTCTTTTATGTTCAAATTTCAAACTAGATGCTGAATCCTCATCAGAAGAAGGGCCCCATGCCCCACCCACAGGTGGCCCATCAAGAACCCCACCACATCAGCCTCAAGTGGCACCCTTGTCCCCAGGGGCAACACCTTCCCCCGGGCCTCAGGAGCCAGACGTCCCGTCAACCACCGGGACAGAGGACGTGGAGGACCAGTCCGCACCTGGCAGCCCGCTGGAGTGTGACCAGCTGTCCCCATCTGCCTGGCTGCTGGAGGAACACATCAACTCCCCACAGGAGGGCGAGGAGCAGCAAGTACCTGGCGGCCCAGAGGAGTCTTTGCCCCGTAGCCCAAGACCACTGTTACCCCTGAACCACATAATGTGGCCACGGAGCCCCAGCCCGGGAGTAACACCACCTCCCACTGTCTCCAGCTCAGTGGCGAGTCCTGGGGTGACCATGTCCCCACACAGTGACTATGGTGGTAAGTGTGTTATGTTGCCACACACACCCTGCACACTGTTGCTTCAATTTCATCTGGGGCCAAACAATTTATGTAAACAAAGTAAACCATGTTGGTTCTCCCTTTTTCCAGATGGTGAACGTGCGGGCTCATATGGATGGAGCTTGACCCCATCTCCCTCCCCGTCTGATGGTGAACTGGATTTGGAGGAACAGGGTAAGTGGATGGTTGCGGCCAGTCATGACTAACCATCAGCAGTGACGAGTCTGTACTAAAGTTTGTGTTTACTCCCAATACAGGTGCCCCTACCATGGAGGAATTCATCCAGGCCCATCAGGCATTTGTGGCCCGTTTGACCACGGCTCTACAGCGTGGCCTGCAGGACCTTGGCCGCCTGGCTCAAATGCTGGCGGACCTACACCCACACCATGGTTCACACCCATGAATTTGAGGGATGCATTGTATCCTGGCCAAACATGGCCCCACAAACAGTTGTCCTTGTTGGACCCTAAAATTTTCACACGTTGGCTTGTTGCCTTGCAAAAGTGAAAATATTGTGTTTTATTTTTTTTTTTGCCCCCGTTGGGCTCTTTTCTTATAGTGTCCCACATTGGGACCATCACAAGTGTGGACCGGCTAGCCCCATCTGGCCTACAATCCCTATACTGTCCCACATTGGGACCATCACTAGTGTGGACTGGCTAGCCCCATCTGGCCTACAATCCCTATACTGTCCCACATTGGGACCATCACTAGTGTGGACCGGCTAGCCCCATCTGGCCTACAATCCCTATACTGTCCCACATTGGGACCATCACTAGTGTGGACCGGCTAGCCCCATCTGGCCTACAATCCCTATACTGTCCCACATTGGGACCATCACTAGTGTGGACCGGCTAGCCCCATCTGGCCTACAATCCCTATACTGTCCCACATTGGGACCATCACTAGTGTGGACCGGCTAGCCCCATCTGGCCTACAATCCCTATACTGTCCCACATTGGGACCATCACTAGTGTGGACCGGCTAGCCCCATCTGGCCTACAATCCCTATACTGTCCCACATTGGGACCATCACAAGTGTGGACTGGCTAGCCCCATCTGGCCTAAGCCTTCCTTGTATGATGGCAAATGTCTGTGACACATGTATGTTTACAATAAAATGCTGTTCTAACTTTGTTATACGCTCCTTCATGTGACCTTACTAATATTTGGTGACCAAAACTCACCATAACCTAACTATGTGAGGCACATCACAACATCCCTTTGTGAATGTGCTAAGACATTCCAAATGAACCGATGGTGATCCTGCTGAGCGAGCACTGGCCCATATTGTGTTGCTTGGGGAAACCTATTATTGGCCACAATTCCATTCACCCCCAAAAACCCACACAATCCTTATTCTGAAATGAATACACAATTGTGTTAATAAATAAAATTTATTCCAGCCTGGAATTAAAAATAAATTACAAATAATATAATGTAAGTGGGAAAAAAAATTTAAAAAAAACCACTAATTTTGGCCAAAAATCAATAAACAAAATATACATATAAAACCAAATTCGTGAAATTATAAAGTCCAGACTGCCAATTCTGTGCATTGGCTACTAGTGTCCAAATTACTCCTCTTCTGTCGGCTCTGACAATGCCGCATCCCCCCTCCTCTGAGGGCAGCCCCGACCTGCCCCAGAACGTCTGGTTGAACGACGATGTGTTGAGGGGGGATGGGGTGACTGTGGCGGGGCCGGTCTTCTCACGGGCCGAGATGGGGCAGCTGGTGAAAGGGGCCACAAGGTGTGTTGCATGGGGGAGGGGACGTGGCAGCCCCATTGAAGGGCCCCATCCTCGGCAGCATCAGCGGCATTGTGGAACACCCTCAGAAGGATCTTCTTCTGGAGCGGCTCCATCCCTCGCATTCTGTTGCTCATGCAGAGGGCGTCGGGGTCAATGTGGGTCCGTTGTTCATCCAACAACACGCGTCGGGCCCAGGTCGCCAGCTCCGTCTCAGGTGGTGCAGGACGTCGGCGGCGACGGATCCCGGAGCTGGGACCTGGGCCTGGACCCACATCACTCGCCGCGCCCTCCTGCTCAGCCCCAGATGTCATGGGCTGAGCATCATCAGCAACAGAATCCTCGGCAATGGAGCCGTCCTCTTCTGGGGCCTGTGGGTGGGGAAAAAATAAAAACAAAAAAACGATTAGTGGAGGCAATATCAACTGTATACATTCACAACAGGACTCTATATACCACTCCCACACACAGCAAGCCCAACTACCAGAATGGAAAATGAGGAATAACACAGTAAAGCAAATAAGGTTCAAGACCCCAACACCAGTGGTTCTCCTGTACACTCACCTCGACCATTCCAGGAGCTCAGCTAAATACATAATTAGTTGTTTGTCACGTAGCCGTAATCCAATATTAGGACATGTCACCACAACACCTTGATACTGGGGGCTGTGCTGGCCAATGACACATATTGGGCACCTTCCCATTAGGACTCCTTTATGGTGAGAATCCACCCCTCACTCAATTACCTTTAACCCACTGGCAACAAAGCCAACACACATGTGAGACAGCACCATTTACTACATGGTACTATGTGGCTGTTTGAGAACAAACCACCTGCTATCTTGAAACCCTTAAATAACTAACCTAAACATACCAAGATGTTGTGGAAGAAGCAACATTGCAATACGGCTGGAAGCATAGAATAGAAAAGTCTGGTAAGTCAGGGAAGGAGGGCAGATAGATTGACACACCAAGGTGTGCCGCAGCAAGGAGGTAAATATGGCAACACATTTGGTGTGAAGGATTTATCGAAACACACATGTGAAGGAAACATTGTGGCCCACCACTGTCACACAATTACCCACCTCCTGTGGCGCAGGTGGTGATGCAGCCGGGCCTACATGGGACGCAGCAACGGGGCAGTTGGTGGTCGTTCGATGCGGGCGAACCTCGCCCAGGATGAAGGTGAAGAGGGGATAGTACCATAGGGTAGGTGATGGTACCTCCTCTGCTCCAGCCCCTGAGCGACGACGCTGGTACTGAATGTGAGCCCGCATGAACGCCGACCTCATGTTCTTGATCTTAAGTGCCACCATAGGCTGGTCCCACGTCTTGCCTACCCTTGGCTCCAAGCGATTTGCCAGAGCCACAAGACTCCTGTAGGCCTCGGCCCTCGCTGCCCGATTTTTATATTCGGGCAGCGAGCTGCGCCACAAACATTCGTGCCGCTGATACTCCGTGAGAAGCTGGGATTCCAATTCCACAGTACCCCTCGGCATCTGCCGATGAAAAATTAAAACAAAAAGAACACAGTCACAACACAAGGCATACCGACATTTCAAAACTTGCCACAATCATACACATAATCATTAACTTTCTACAGTGATCATCTATGCAGCTATTTTGTGGAGTGAAACTGGCCATGAGTGTGCCATTTTCTCAATCTCAGACCGCTACTAAGTCAAACACATGTATGCTGCCAATATCAAGCCCCGGATATCGGTGTCCACCTACAGATGTTTCAAACATGATTTCTGTCCCCAATGTACCTATTGCAACACACCTTGACACGGTGTGTGCGTACATACCTGTAGAGGGCAACATGTGACCTAACACGTTGTGTGCTAACTAGTACCTGGCCAGTGTCCACAATGGTAAGGGGTCACTATATGAGAAAGGCGGGCTGGGTGTGTGGCAACACTGCACATACTACATGTAATGTGCACCCAGATGATCATGTAGGTGTTCCTCCAGACGTGGAAGTCCCATTTTAACACATGTACCCAACATCCCTGGAATGTCCGCCACAATTCTACCACCCCTGAAATGTTGATGTGAAGTACCAGCCAAAGAAATAACAGCGTGCTCTTTTACCATTGCCAAAAAGCAGAAGGTGCAATACATACTTACACTATATAAGTAGAGGCACTACCTGGCTACTGGGCGACACAGAATAAGGTTCACATATTTAATATTACGTGTTCAATATTTGCATGCCGCTTCAAACATCGCCATACAAACATCGCCTAAGCTGCCTGTGCCAGAACCAGCTGCGTTCATTACATTTTCTTACAAACCGCTAAAGAGGCTTACCGTCAGAGCAACAGAAGTCAAACAGGACACTAGTAGCTCAATGCACATCGACGTCTGGACACGGAGCAGTGGCCATTGACCTGCCTTTATAGTCCGGGACACCAATCACAGCGGACACAATAATGCACATCCTGAAGGGGCACCTGGGTGCGGATTTGCCTTCCGCTAATTGGTGGAGATCGCAGAATCGTGATAGGTTGCCGGCCCTTTAAAAGTTGCCCATCCCGCCAAACATTACGCTTGCTGGCCAGCCCATTAGGTAAGTTTTTGTGGACACACATGGAATTGGCGCAGGGTGGGGTGCATATGTTGATGTTCTTGGAGAGCGCCGGAGACTGGTGTAGCGGCCGATATAGGGGTTTGTATTTTTGGGGACGACATATAGTGTAGTGTGTGGGTTAGGATACGGCATTTTGTGTGGGCCTTGACACTTTTGTTGAGATACATTGCTGTGTTTGTTTGCAGACAACATACAGGAGAATGGATGCATGACTGTAGACGGAACTGTGTCACTCATGTCGACTGGATCGATTTCTGCATACTGGTTGTGGCCAATGGAGACTGTGTTCAACGGGAATGGGATGACCCAGGGCTTTGAGGTGTTGGGCGCCAGACATGGCATACATGTGTATTTAAAATGACACCTTCAAAAACCAATTACACCATGGGTAACCATCCGCAGTCATGTGCAATGTGGTTTGGTTCATGTAGCCTTCCTCAACCTTCCATATCGGGGTACGTCACATTCGTTATTCTTCTCATTTTTACTGTAATCAATTGACATTATGGGCTGTGTCATGGATTATGGGACCTGTTTGACCAACATTATTGGTGACACATGTCCCTTTCTAACTCACCTAGGTGCAGATGTGTGAATTTTGGGAGCTCCCATTGACGTTGATGTAGAGGAGGCCACTCTCAATCGCCGTGTGCCATGTTGTTTGGGGTGACTACTGGGTGTTTGCCGTCCTTGCTTCAGGGTTGTGTTTTGGGCCCACACAAGAGATGCCATCCTCTTGGCTATAGTGTGTAATGGAAAAGAGGTGTGGGTTGCTGAACCTGCTGACTTGCACACATTTTGGTCTATGTACTCATGTTGTGCTTTCACATCTACAGGTGCTGATATTGAGGATGCAGAATATCCATGACCGCAATGTTATCGTGGCTCTTGCGTTGGTGGAAGAGCAAATGTGGTATCAGGATCGGTATGAAAGGTTGATGAGGCGCAGACAGCGGCGGATGTGGACCCGTGATTGGCTTCTGAGGCGGGAAACCCGGGGCCACATGCAGCTGTTGCGGGAGCTGGAGCTTAACTGTCCTGATGATTACCGAAACTATCTCCGTATGCCCGAGGACTGTTTCACCTTCCTATTGGAGCGTGTAGGGCCAATGATAGCGCGTCAGGACACTATAATGCGACCATCAGTATCAGCTGCTGAGCGGTTGGCGATCACTTTGCGGTTCCTGGCTACAGGGCAGTCCATGACATCCCTCACATACGTGTCACGTGTCTCCCTGCCCCTGCTGAGCCGCCTGATCCCTGAAACGTGTTGGGCCATCTGGAGAGCTCTGCAGCCAGCCTACATGAAAATGCCATTAACCGCTGCAGAATGGCTGGAAGTGGCCCAAGGGTTTGAAACCCGGTGGAACTTCTCCAACTGTGGCGGGGCATTGGATGGTAAGCACGTGAGGATTACCAAACCTGCCCACTCTGGCTCTTTGTATTACAATTACAAAGGGTATTGTAGTATAATCCTCATGGCTGTAGTAGATGCCAACTATGAGTTCCTCTACGTGGATGTTGGAATGCCTGGTCGCAACTCAGATGGGGGGGTGTTTGCCCTAAGCTCCTTGGCAACACTACTAGGGAATGGTGGGCTAAACTTACCCTCAAATGAGCACACGACCGAACATCTCAACTTTGCGTTTGTGGCGGATGAAGCTTTCCCACTTCAGGAACACCTACTGCGGCCATATCCCCAGAGGGCCCTTACTTCTGCGAGACGCATTTTCAACTACCGGCTATCCCGGGCCCGCCGAGTAGTTGAAAATGCGTTTGGGATAATGGCCAATAGATTCCGGATTTTTCATACACCTATACATATGAAACCGGAGTCTATTGACGCGGTAGTGGTGGCCTGCTGTGTGCTACATAACTTCCTGCGTCGTAGGGATAGGGCATCATACACGCCAGGAGGTTATGTAGATAATGCAGACGCTACAACAGGGGAGCTCCGTCCAGGGTCTTGGCGTGATGAGGCCCATGTGATTGTGCCACTCCAGCCGCAGAGCCATGGCCGCACTCGGCAGGAGGCCAGGGACAGTAGAGAAGCTTACTGCTCCTACTTCAATGGGTCTGGTGCAGTGAGCTGGCAGGACCAGGCCATATAATGTGGCTGGCTCTGGGAGTTGCTTTTTGTGTTTTCAATGGAGGTGACAGCAGGTTAGCTGCACCCCTTTAATGTTTGGTTGACCTTTTCCATTCTCTTTGTTTGCATTATGTGCATGAGTTTTCATTATGTAGTTATTTAGTTAGTTAGTTTAGGTTATTTTAGTATTTTTTCCATGCACAGTTTGCAATGTGTGGTGATTTGCTTATCCATTGAATTTGCCTGATTAATGTCACCTGCTCTTGAATTCGACAATGTTTTTACTTCATGTATATTTTGTTTGCACAAGACAAGGTCAAGATTCATGCAATATATTAAACCTTTTTCTGTTGGATCCAACATCATCTGTGTGAGCCTGATTACTTGGTGGAGGAGGGCAATGTGATGCAGGGTTGGGTGGGGGCCTGGGATGTCATAGCCACCTATTGGCTGGGATTGTGCACACAATATGTGTGGGTAGCCATGTTTTTCGGAAAGTCTTTTGCCCAACAGTGTTTGTGGCCATTGTGCGTACATGATCCTTTATTTTGTTGTAGGCAGAGGGTCCCCTGCACACAGCACATTGATGCAGGACATATTCTTGTCAGGTGTTTGCTAATACACTGTCACACAGATCTTTGACTTTGTGCCTTGGAAGCTGTTCCACTACATTCACATCTGTCAGCACATATATTAAACCCCATTCAGCCTGTATACATACACATACTTCGCCACAGTTGTCACAGATTTTTGACAGAAAAGGCACATACTGTCTTTTGTAAGACGCTAATGTGTGGCACACAAACGCACCTCAGTTCAATCTGCACACGCGGCTGTCACAAGCGCTGATCGTGCGTGACACGGCAAACACTTGTACTACGCACACATAGCCCCGGACCGCTACTTTAATACACACGGGATATGTGACTGGCCACCGCTCTAGCGTGACCCATTACCATCGCTTTGGATGCATTCGCCAGCCTCCGCCATGTCACAAGCGCTTATTCCGTGCCACACTCCGTTCACTAGTACGGCACGTCTCGGCCATCCGCCCTTTCCGTCGTGCCCAATCACAACTCCGTAGTGTTGGCCAATGGTTGTGGTTTGGGCGCGGCGTACAGGTCTGTGGCACGCCTATTTGTTTTACGTCCTGCCTTTGTTGCTCCCAGATCACTCTGTGGTGGCTGTGTGTAAAGCTGGTACGCTGAGCTACAGACGGCTACTTGCGACACCCGGTGATGTATGTAGCTGTAGATGTAGCGTAGCGTAGCGCACCTTGTGGCGGCGTGTATAGAGGGTGCGGTTCCCGTTGGTAACCGTTCGGCCGTGCTCGTGCACGTGAAGTTGCCGTTGGTATCCATCCTGTTGTGGCGGCGTGTAAAGGTACCATAACTGTTCTCTATAGAAGTACTTGAGCACCAACGTTCATCTCCTATCTCAGTAATGTGAAAGTCTGTTCTCACTGAAGAAAGAGAATTTTGAATGCAAAAGATCAAAGAGGCGAAAGAAGACGATTTCTCTAATAAGTTACTTATTTTTATGTGCATTATTGATAAATAAATTAAAATAATGGTTATACTCATGAATATATTAATAAAAGCTCTATTACAGGAGGGTGTGATGGTTTGAGCCTTTTCTTGAATAATTTAATATATATATACACTTTCTGTTTTAAGTTGCCCTAATATAAGTAATTTATTTTGTTTACCGTCTTCTGAAAAGAGATTCCACCCATTAAATGAAGATAAACGTACCTTACCTTGTTTGATCTCATTAGTAAAGTGACAGGGTGAGTGTATGTTATATCATGGTTAATTATGTAATATCAATACAGTCAGAAAAAGTCACTCACCGGGTTGCAGGCATATAGATAATTTATTCAGTCCATATCTGGGTTATGCTGCCTTCACATTTGCGTATGTGAACGCAGCTTATGCTGCGTTCCCATACGCATTCAAACGCATGTGCACTGCGTTCCTATGTTTAACATAGGAACGCATAGTGCCTGCGTTTGGCAGCGTTTGCTGCGTTCGGGTGCGGATGCGGACGATATCTGCTCCTTCCGGTGTCCCGCGTCCGCTCCCGGGACGCAGCATGTCGCGTCCCTGTGCGGGCGAGAGTGTGTGATTTGTGCGCAGGCATCCGCATGCGCACAGATCACTAATGGCGGGCAATGAGAGCGCACGGTGGTCTGCAAGCATCTGCAGACCGCCGTGCGCTCCATTATAAACATAGGGGCCGCGGTCTGCATGCAGATGCTTGCAGATGCATCTGCAAAACGCTGCAGATGCATCTGCAAGTCTGAAGGCAGCCTTACACATGCAGGGAGGGAGGGGGTGCAGAGCTGGACCTGTTGAAGCTCTGAGTGAGTGAAACAGTCGATTGTCGTCCAGCTCTGAGCGCTGAGGTCCTGGGCTCAATTCCCACCAAGGACAACATCTGCAAGGATTTTTGCGTGGGTTTCCTCTGGGCACTCTGGTTTCCTCCCACATTTCAAAGACATAGGGCCCTTTCACATCTGTGCGCCAATGTGTTTGCCAGCATTCTGCTAGCGCAGGTTGTAGCAAAGCTAAGCACACAGATGCAGTGCATTGTGCTTACGCCGCCATTACAATGTATGGGCAAGCGCACCAGAAGCGCAAGTGTGAAAGGGCCTGTGTCACAGCACATGCGCTAGTCGGGAAGCACCAGAAAAGCATCATGTGATATTTCCGGTGCTTCCGGACTTAGTGCATGTGCTGTAACATAGGCCCTTTCACACTTGCGCTTCCGGGATGCGGTGCAGTGCTCCCATACAAGGTAATTGCAGTGCAAGCACAATGCGCTGCATCTGTGCACCGATGCACTTGGCTGTGCTACCACCTGCGCTAGCGCAATGCTGACAAACGTATCGGCGCACAGATGTGAACTAGGCCATACTGATAGGATGTTTCGATTGTGAGCCCAAGAGTGTTGCAAAATGTATGTAAAGCACTGTGGAATTAATAGCGCTATATAAATGAATCAATATTATTATTATATTATCTACCCTGGAAACAAGAGCATGGTACAATCAATTGTACCACATGGCACATAGCCCGTCCATGATGCGGACAAGAGCAAGGAGTTTCCACAATCTATAGATATGACTGCTTGGACAACTCTCCTGAGCTATTCCCTGGTTTTGGAATGAACAATGTATGTCATGATTCCGTGTGAAATGTAACTAGTAATTGACTGACCTTGTGGAGGAGATGCGCATTATGCTCTCTTCAATTATAACTCACCAAAATGATAAATACTTTATTTTCACCCTGTCCCACAGCTTAACACTTAATCCCTAAAATCCAAAACCATTGTACTGACAATCAGGATGAGGGATTGAACTAATTGCTGTAATTTTCATATCACTCCATGTTTTCCCTAATCTCTTCAGTATACAGTCGTCTTCCCTCTCTCTCCTGTTATCTCTCTCAGCAATTCTAATATGACATATCAAACTAGCTTGGCTTTCTAAAATCTTGGCAGGCTTATATGCCGCCTGGCTCCCAAGTATCTCCCTTATGCAGTAAGGTGCCATTAGTCCAATTTAACCATATCCAGAGCGCAGGTCAGTGAGACAGATATTAGTATTTGATTTCTTTAGGGCTTTTACCTGTAGCTAGAAACATGCAGATGGTTGGAACTATTTTACCAGTTTCTTTCCAACTGCCTAACGTTTCCCCAAAGGCAATGCATGAGCAAAAACTATTTAAGTGAAGCTTAAACAGCAACACATCCTCTGGCATATCTTTTGTAGCAGTTCCCCTTATGGGATGTTTTCGTGTTGAAGGTTTAGGTTTCTTCAAGGTTTTTCTTCTTTTTTCAGACTTTATATCTTCTGTAAATAATTCCACATTCGTGTTTTCGGAATCTCGGTATATTTCCTTTAATTTCTTAGTGATGCAAGTTCTTTGCTGCTGAAATTATAATAAGTTGTTGTCCAAATTGGAACCTGGTATAGGGTTATAAGTTGTTGTCCAAATTGGAACCTGGTAAAGGGTTATAAGTTGTTGTCCAAATTTTCAGAGGGACATCGGATGGCCCTAACTTCAAAGTTAAACCGAGTAAAAAGGCGGCCCTTGCTCAAAATGTTTAGCAGGTCATCAGGACTCCCATGTTCAAAATGTTTAGAGCTATATAAGACTGCTCTCGCTCCACAGTCAAAATGAGTAATCAGGTGGCCCTTACTCAACATTTTTAGAGGATCATCACGCAACACTTACGGTACTCTTAATTTTTCCACAAATGTGTATGATGCCCTACTTCATAATTTTTTCAAGATGTGTATGAAGCCTACCTCTACAATTGTCTTAGGCTAAGTTCACATCTAACGTATTGCTTTGCGTTTGAACGCATGCATTTATCATACGTTTTTTGGCAAAAATGCATGCAAGCGCATGCGTTTTTCTTCCCCTAGACCACCATTGCAAAAACGCATGCAAACGCCGGCAACGTTTCCTAAAAAACACATGCATCTACATCGTACTTGTGTTTTCACTGCGTTTTTACGTTTGCACATGTTTTTACAAGTTTATGGGAAGAAAAATGCATGTGTTTGCATGCGATTTTGCCGAAAAATGCATAAAAAATGTCCTCCGATCACACTCTAAACATTATGTACCTTTAATATGCTTGTGTCTTCAGGGGCAGGTAACCAATCATGTGGATGTGGATGTTTTCAGGGTAGCACCTGGGCTCCTAGCCCTCGGAAAAAAATAAAATGTCAGCCACAAATGAAGGAACAAAGCATTTTTAGTTATCTAATCTTTGTAAATTCCCACAGTGAAATATGACAAAATGCTGTAATTCATAGAACACGTTCTCCAGTATTAGTAACAGTGATGTGTGGAATAGCAATTGCATATGATGATTCAAAAGGGCAGAGTGGCATTTGCAGGCCGCGCTGGCAGGAACATTTGACATCCCACTGTTCAGAGGAGATGATGGTTGTGTGTCATGCCAGCTGCCCCCCACAAACCACGTGCTGCACGGCACCTCCGCTCTTTGTCAAGGAGACTGGCAGATCTAGGACCAGGCATCAAGCCACTGGAACAGATGGATCTGAGCTCAGTCAGCCAGGAGTCCATGTATGTGCATTAAATATGAATGTGAAGGGCAGGATTCCCAGCTCCGCTCCATGTTCACTGTTCTGACTTCCAGGTGCTTGTCATTGCTCATTCTTGGCCAAATTTATTTTCAGTCCACTCGAATATATTATGGCAAACACATTGTGCCACCCCTGAGTGTGTGCTAATGTGCAGCGCTCAGTTGTGTGGCTCCGGATGCTGAGCATGATAGATTCTTCTTGGTTCTGCTCCACGATGTATTAACCCTGTAGTCAGAAATTAGCTACCGCCATGAAAATGACTGCTGTATATAATACAGTATACAGGGTTTTATAATATGTATAAGGAATGTCTTCCTTTTTCAGGTGTAAAAGCTAGATTGTTTATATGTGTGCTTCAGTAAAATCATGTATTCTAAAAGTTTTTCAAAGGTAAAGCTAATGGAAGTGATTTTTTTTTAATACAGTTCAGTTCAGTTTCCCATTCTTAACTCTTGCAAATACTTGGCCACCTATTGCCATCATTAGGGGGCGACCTATATGGCTCCTGTATGTAGTAATCAAAAAGTCCCAAAAAGAGACAGCAAGATGAGTTAAAAAATGTACAGAATTTTTATTAAAAAAATACTCATTAAAATTTTAACAAAAGTAACTATAATAGAAGCAAAATCATGCATAAGAAACACACAGAAAGATATTCTGGCCATAGGGGCATCACTAAGCTTATTACACTGGGGAACAATTTGAAAAAGATTTTCTGTTGAGTTAGGTTTTTGAGCTGATTTATACTAAAATTGTCATGCTGATTCCAAAAATGTAGTCAGATTTTTCTAGCACGTCAAGTTTTTCCTCCACAACTTACCTGCCAGAGATGCACAATTGCACGGATATCTGTAATAAGACTTGTTACTTGCATATATAAATATAAATATCCTTTGTAAAAAACATGATAGTGTTAAAAAACATATTTGTCATGCCTATTTCTTATAGATTTCATTTTTTGTTCATATTTGTACTATTTAAAAAAAAAAAAAAACACTTTTTAGGTACAGTAGTTTACATATATTTGAGAAAACAAAAATCCTATAGTTCAAAAACTTGACGTGATAGAGAAAAACTGAGATCATTTCTGGATTCAGTATCCAAAAATTAATTAAGAACAGTTGTCAGACCTAACTCCTAAAAAATTGTGTTCCCCAGTGTTATCAGAAGAGACAGGTGCTTCAAACACAGTGAAAGGACCCTCCTTCCCTGGAGGGATATCTGGCTAGTCCTATGTTTGAGACTCCTAACCGAGGCTCCACAGACTCTATTTGCATATTCATATTTCCCAGGGGGCAATGTGCCTAGGAATTCACTGTGTTTGAGCGCTTTAGCCAGCTGCCCGCAGTGTTTTCTTGGACTGGTCTCCCTGAGATCATTGAATACTTTGCAATCTTGGTCTACTAGGCCTTGCTCCCACCTAGCCAGAATCCTACTCCACACTGATGAGGGGCAACACCCTGAAACAGCTGTATGTGGATGGATACCTGGTCTTGGTATTCCCTTGTCATATCTGTAAACTTGTAAAAGAGTTGGATATTGACTTAAAGGGCCACTTCATATGGTGGTTATGGTGTTCTCCACAAGGAGCCACCCCTTGGCTGGGTCCTTCCCTGGACTATGGTTAGTCCTGTGTTTGAGACTCCTAACCGAGGCTCCACAGACTCTATTTGCATATTCATATTTCCAAGGGGGCAATGTGCCTAGGAATTCACTGTGTTTGAGTGCTTTAGCCAGCTGCCCACAGTGTTTTCTTGGACTGGTCTCCCTGAGATCAGTGAATACTTTGCAATCTCCGTCAATATGTCACTGCTGTGTCTTCCGGCTTGTGCCGGCGTCACGTGACCAGTGCAGCAGTGACGTCATAGTGCAATGTAATATGCACTGCTCCCCCCGCCGCTGATGGACGGAAGGATGCAGTGCATATTGCATTGCACTAATGAGAGGGCCCAAGTGACCTATCCACTCCTACTGCAGCCTCCCCTGCCTCCTCCAGCCCCGATCACCACCCCAACCCCCAAGCCTTTACATTGACTCGAGTTTAAGCCGAGGGGGGCACTTTTCAGCACAGAAAGAGTGCTGAAAAACTTAGCTTATTCTCGAGTATATATGGTAAACTTCCCAAGGTAACGATGTCACAACTGTCTGAACTTAACTCTCTCTTTACGACTCTGGAAATTAAACAGACTATTGGCACAACTAAAACGGACTCAGCCCCAAGCCCTGATGGGTTATCTAATGATTACTATCATTGCTTTTCAAAAACTTTGGGCCCTTATCTCCTTAGAACTTTTAACTATTAGAGAAAAACAGTGACTATACGTAAGGAGAATCTAGAAGCTATCTCAGCTATCCTTAAACTGGGAAAATCCCCAGATAACCCAATTAATTTCTGGCCTATCTATATAATAAATTGCGACCTAACAATTTTTTCAAAATTGATCGCATCAAGGCTAATGAGAATTCTTCCAGTCTTGATATTTCCGGATCAGGTCAGTGTTGTTGCCGGAAGAAAAGCGAAGGATGGCACGAGAAGAGTGATAAATCTATTGGAGTTAATTGAAAATAGTGGGATCCCTGGTGTGTTCTTGTCTCTTGATGTCGAAAAAGCATTCGACAGAGTACACTGGGGATATATGAGGCAGACACTGGAGAAATTTGGCTTCGCAGGGGACATTAAGAGGGCAATTTTGTCATTATACTCCAACCCTAATGCCACGGTGAATGTCTCATGCATGTACTTGGATCCTTTTCCAATTATGAATGGTACTCATCAGGGTTGCCCGTTGTCACCCATTATTTTTGCCCTTATGAGAGAACCACTCGAAGATGCTCTTCTTCAATCAGAGGATTAAAGGGATTAAAGTGGGAGATGAGAGTCATGAAATAGGGCTCACTGCAGATGATATGATCATTTCCTGCACTGAAATTGAGTCTTGCTTATCCGCAGCCCGGAACACGCTATCTCAATTCTCGCTGATCTCGTACTACAAGTTGAACACAAGAAAATTGATAGCTTTCCCAGTCAGTGTCCTGGTTGAGGATAGGCCCGCCTTGATTAATAAATTCCCATTTATTTGGGAAACATCTCATTTCACTTATTGGGGTATCAAAATCTCCAAGATGTCTGCCTTGGTAAAGTTAAATTGTGAATCCCTCATACATGAAATCTGTCAAGACAAATTCTCCTCCCTTTATCATGGATCGCTGGGATTCAAGTAATAAAAATGACTCTTTTACCTAAAATTACATACTTATTTTGCTGCCTACCTCTAAAAATTCCTTTAAAGTGGATAACTCATCTACAATCTACTCTTGGAAAATTTATATGGAAAAACAAGAGGCCTAGGATTGCTATGAAAACTTTATATTTCCAGTATTCTAATGGGGGAATGGGAGTCCAAAATGTGTACTTATACCATAGAGCAGCGATACTGGAAACTGCTAAGGATTGGTGGGCCAATAATAGTAATCATAGGTGGGTTCAAATGGATTTAAACGTCGTTCCTCAAAGGTCTACCAGAAGTTTACTGGAAATTAATCTTTCGAAACCCTTAAAGCAATCGTTTCCTTTACAATCTATGTCGTCTTTGCTCTGGTGCTGGAATAAGTTAGATAGGTACCTCCTTTGTTCTTTATATAGATATATTACCATCACATCCTATGAAGCACACATCCCTGGGTTGTCCCTTGGGAGATGGGTTTCTGCGGGAATAACATCCTTGGATAAACTCGATGAGGGAAGTGTGCTTTTGTTGTTTGCAGACTTGTTTCAAAGATTTCAAATGCATCGATCCAGCTTTTTCAATACCTGCAACTTCGACATTTTATTCAATCCTGCACCCTTCCTGACTGGTGGACGATGATGCTGAATGACCCATCACAGAAATATTTTAAATTAGACTATTCTAATAACCACAGTTTGTCTCTACTTTATAAAACTTTAAATTTGCCGGTACAGTCTATCAAGACATCTTATATGGTAAAGTGGGAGAGGGCTCTGACATTTACATCCACTCCTGAGGATTGGTGGCTGGATGCTAAGGTGACCAAAAAATGTTCTTCCTGTATTATTCATTTAGAGCAGCTGAAAAAGATCCATATGCACTGGTATTTAACGCCATATAATCTCACTAAATTTGATAAATCATCCACACTGTCATGCTGTAAAAGTTGTGGTGCACTAGGAGACATATGGCATTTGTGGTGGGGGTTTGCTATAGTTAGAACTTTTTGGTCTCAGGTGGAAGATCTAATTAAAAAAATTTCTAGAGTACACTTCCATTTTCCAAGTTTTTCTGACACTGTTCTGTATCTAGATTTGCTGTTACAATCTGTGCTCTTTTCCTTCCCTAGACTTACCTCTTGTGCTTGCCCCCATTCCCTTCCCATAATCACATCTCCCTCTCATGTACTCCTACTGTTTCATAACAGCCATCACTTGGTTATGCTTGCATTGTAGTTACTGCTACCTGATTGTTATGGAAGATGATCTTTCTCTTAATAAGAAATGTTTTGGTAAAAAAAAAAAAAATCATAGGCAGGTTCCTATTAGTCAATAGTAAGGTAATAAGCACTATTATCTAAAGCCTATTAGTCTCAAAGAGATTGTGTGGAAATGCCCTAACACGCAGGCACTAGGACCTAACTAGGTGTCCACGTCTCGAGGACCTGTCCACAGATCCTGGAGACGATCAGATTGCAAGTCGGGTAGTCACCTTCGTGGACCTATCCTGGAAACAGTGGCTACGAAACAGCTAGAAGACCTAAAGAGAGGTCACTCACAGCGCTTGTGCCACCTGTCTGGCTGGAGGGTAGCCACAGATTAGGGAAAGCTGAAAGATGATGCAAACTGGAAATGAGTAACCTGGAGTTAGAAGACAGCTGATAGGCCGACACACCTTATTCCAACAGGATGGTCTCATGTCTCTCCGGATTGTCCAAGCCGCATACCTGGTTCAACACAGAAGTTCCAGCTGTGCTACAAAGTCATCAGTAATGGTACAGAAGTGTGAATCTTCCTCTGTAACTCCTTCTGCGACATTTCTTCTCACCACAACCTCTATCACCACTGCACCACCATTACACCCCAGGAGCCTGCTCCTGCTGAGGGGATTACCACACATTGCTTTTACACCATCTATCCTCTGCAGACCACGCCTGCAGCGTGGGTGATCCCTGAACCGGACTCCTCAGCTGGCATCACAAACTTTCACAAACTTTATTCCATCCCCTGTAAATACACCCCTTCAATGTGCAGTCAGGGTCATAGTACTGGGCAAATGTCACCGTGATGTAGAATGCCTGCCCGGCTATTAAGTACCCTGACCTTTGCTATTGTGACATCCGCACCACAATATATCCTGCAGGTCAATTACAGGCAGGTAGCTGATAGCTTGCCTGTCATGGTAGGGCAAGTCAGTGATTTTATGCACTACACGTGGTAGGCGTGCTTAAGTCAGATGACGGCTTCTGCTCTGACTATAGAAGATAATTTGGCAAGTTGTGGGAGTGATTCAAGATAAGAAAAATTGTTTGTTTCTTTTTAAAATGTTTTGGGTATTAGCATTTGAAGGGGCCCATAATGGGGAACATTATTAAAGGAATGAAAATAAAGGACATTATATCAGGAAGGAGCCCATATCAGGGACATTATTAAATGAAGGGGCCCAGGATGGGTGACATTATTGCAGGAAGGTGCCAGTATGTGGGACATTATTAAATAAAGAGGGCAGGATGGGAGACATTATTATAGGAAGGGATCCATAATGGGAAACTAACTTAAGGGACCCCTTATGGGGGACATTATTATAAGAAGTGCGAACACACACGTCTTTATAAGATCTAGAACAGGGGTCTCAAACTCGGCTGGGTTGGTGGGCCGCACATAGAAAAACATTTATAGCGGGGGGCCGCATCCCTTGTAGGGAATTTTTTGCTCAATGTAGTAAAGTACAAATCCTGATCCCCTTCTTGTAGTAATGTCCCCATCCTGTAGTAATGTCATTTTCTACTGATGTTCCCCATCGTGATCCCTTTTTCTAGTGATGTCCCCCATCCTGATTTCTTTTTCTACTGATGTCCTCCATCCTGATCCCTTTTTCTAGTGATGTTCCCCATTTTGATCCCTTTTTCTAGTGATGACCCCAATCCTGATCCCTTTTTCTAGTGATGACCCCCATCCTGATCCCTTTTTCTAGTGATGTCCCCCATCCTGATCCCTTTTTGTAGAGATGCCCCCCATCCTGATCCCCTTTTCTAGTGATGTCCCCCATCCTGATTTCATTTTTTTTGGGATGTCCCCCATCCTGATCCCCTTTTGTAGTGAGGTCCCCCATCCTGATCCTCTTTTGTAGTGATGTCCCCATCCTGATCCCCTTTTGTAGTGATGTCCCCATCCTGAACCCCTTTTCTAGTAATGTCCCCCATCCTTATTCCCTTTTCTACTGATGTCCCCCATCCTGATCCCCTTTTCTAGTGATGTCCCCCATCCTGATTCCATTTTTGTGATGTCCCCATCCTGATCCCCTTTTGTAGTGATGTCCCCATCCTGATCCTCTTTTGTAGTGATGTCCCCATCCTGATCCCCTTTTGTTGTAATGTCCCCCATCCTGATCCCCTTTTCTAGTAATGTTCCCCATCCTTATCCCCTTTTCTAGTGTGGTCCCCCATCCTGATTCCATTTTTTGTGATGTCCCCCATCCTGATCCCCTTTTGTAGTGATGTCCCCATCCTGATCCCCTTTTGTAGTAATGTCCCCCATCCTGATCCCTTTTTCTAGTAATGTTCCCCATCCTTATCCCCTTTTCTAGTGTGGTCCCCCATCCTGATTCCATTTTTTGTGATGTCCCCCATCCTGATCCCCTTTTGTAGTGACGTCCCCCATCCTGATCCTCTTTTGTAGTGATGTCCCCATCCTGATCCTCTTTTGTAGTGATGTCCCCCATCCTGATCCCCTTTTGTAGTGATGTCCCCATCCTGATCCCCTTTTGTAGTAATGTCCCCCATCCTGATCCCTTTTTCTAGTAATGTTCCCCATCCTTATCCCCTTTTCTAGTATGGTCCCCCATCCTGATTCCATTTTTTGTGATGTCCCCCATCCTGATCCCCTTTTGTAGTGATGTCCCCCATCCTGATCCTCTTTTGTAGTGATGTCCCCATCCCGATCCTCTTTTGTAGTGATTTCCCCATCCTGATCCCTTTTCTAGTAATGTCCCCCATCCTGATCCCTTTTTCTAGTAATGTTCCCCATCCTTATCCCCTTTTCTAGTGTTGTCCCCCATCCTGATTCCATTTTTTGTGATGTCCCCCATCCTGATCCCCTTTTGTAGTGATGTCCCCCATCCTGATCCCCTTTTGTAGTGATGTCCCCATCCTGATCCCCTTTTGTAGTGATGTCCCCATCCTGATCCCCTTTTCTAGTGTTGTCCCCCATCCTGATCCCCTTTTGTAGTGATGTCCCCCATCCCGATCCCCTTTAGTAGTGATGTCCCCCATCCCGATCCCCTTTAGTAGTGATGTCCCCCATCCCGATCCCCTTTTGTACTGATGTCTCCCATCCTAATCTACTTTTATAGTGATGCCCCCATCTTGTTTTACCTTCTTTTTATACACTCAAATACCTACTCATTCACACTCACACAAATCCCCCCCCCCACACACACACATATTCTCTCACACTCTTACACACACACACACTCTCTCACACACAAATCCTCATATACACACTCACACACTCTCATACACACACTGAAACTCACACACACTTTCTCATACACATATCCTCACTCAAATACTCACACCCTCACACTCACACGCATTCACACTTTTCTCACTTTAATGATGCATCGCTCCAGTGCAGGGGGCCACTGCGGTCCCCGCTGTGCTAACTTCCGGCTTCCGCTGTGCTATGACTTCCTCCAGCCGCCGCTCAGACAAGCTCTTTTGCTCAGCAAGGTCAATGCAATCTGCCAGCCAGAGGATGCATGTGACGTCATATTCTGCCATCAGCTGCGGACCTCTCATTGGCTGGCAGCTTGCATTGATCTTGCTGAGTTTCAGAGCTTGTTAGTGCTGCGGATGGAAGTCATCACACAGTGGGGACTGCAGCGGCCCCCTGCACTGGGGCGATGCATCATTAAGTTGTCCAAGGTGCCGAGGGCCGCATAGTGAGGCTCAAGGGGCCGCATGCGGCCCTCGGGCCGCGTGTTTGAGACCCCTGATCTAGAATGTCACAAGGGCTCATACATCTGACCAACATGCAGGTGAGGGTTCAGATCCATATTTTGTACCTTGGATCCTCAGAATCAAGCTACACCATGTGTACCATACACACAGCAAACTACAACAAATTATACAGCAAATTGCTACTCCATAGATATCGTGCACTACTATATATTATACAATACAAAACTACACCAATTACACAGCATACTACTATATATATTATATACTACTATATATATTATACCGTACAATAATGAACTATGCTTACAGTGCACTACTATAAATTAGATGGGACAATACGTCACCATACACACAATCTACTCAGTGGCATAATGATTTTAGTTACAGAGGATGAGATCACAAACAGGACAGAGACAGAGATGTGAGTCCAGAAACACACATTCAGCTGAAGTGCATTGTGGCACAGGGACCTGTAGAATCCCTGAACCGCAATGAACGTCACCGGTCCGTCAGAGGCTGGCAACTGACGTTACTGAGCCTGGCATTGGTGTCACGTCAGTGGCATTCTGCATCACCATAGCAGGCATGCCAATGTCAGCTGCCATCCTTTGCATTGGTTACAGAAGACATCCCATGTCTTGGAAATGTGGGAAGGTATGCAGAATTTTTTTTTTTTTCGCTTTCTCATTAAGCTGTTAAGTTGTAGAAACAGAATGCGGGAGAGATATAAACCAGAAAGGGGACATATATACCAGGATTCTTTGGTATTATTATTTTCATTTCATTTTTCTTCAATCAAAAAGCACAAAAAGAATTGTCCTAAAGCCAGAGTGGATATAATTCCACACCAAACATAAAAAAGGGGGTGGACAAAAGTATTAGCACTGTTAGAAAAATCATGTGATGCTTCTCTAATTTGTGTAACTAACAGCACCTGTAACTTACCTGTGGCACCTAACAGGTGTTGGCAAAAACTAAATCTCACTTGCAGCCAGTTGACATGGATTAAAGTTGACTCAACCTCTGTCCTGTGTGTACCACATTGAGCATGGAGAAAAGAAAGAAGACCAAAGAACTGTCTGAGGACTTGAGAAATCAAATTGTGAGGAAGCATGAGCAATCTCAAGGCTACAAGTCCATCTCCAAAGACCTGAATGTTCCTGTGTCCACCGTGCGCAGTGTCATCAAGACGTTTAAAGCCCATGGCACTGTGGTTACCTCCCTAGATGTGGATGGAAAAGAAAAATTGACGAGAGATTTCAAGCAAGATTGTGCGGATGGTGGATAAAGAACCTCGACTAACATCCAAACAAGTTCAAGCTGCCCTGCAGTCTGATAGAACAACAATGTCAACCCGTACTATCCATCAGTGTCTGTATGAAAAGGGACTGTATGGTAGGATACCCAGGAAGACCCCACTTCTTACCCCGAGACATAAAAAAGCCAGGCTGGAGTTTGCCAAAACTTACCTGAGAAAGCCTAAAACATTTTGGAAGAATGTTCTTTGGTCAGATGAGACAAAAGTAGAGCTTTTTGGGCAAAGGCATCAAGATAGAGTTTACAGGAGAAAAAAAGAGGCATTCAAAGAAAAGAACACGGTCCCTACAGTCAAACATGGCGGAGGTTCCCTGGTGTTTTGGGGTTGCTTTGCTGCTTCTGGAACTGGACTGCTTGACCGTGTGCATGGCATTATGAAGTCTGAAGACTACCAACAAATTTTGCAGCATAATGTAGGGCCCAGTGTGAGAAAGCTGGGTCTCCCTCACAGGTCATGGGTCTTCCAGCAGGACAATGACCCAAAGCACACTTCAAAAAGCACTAGAAAATGGTTTGAGAGAAAGCACTGGAGACGTCTAAGGTGGCCAGCAATGAGTCCAGATCTGAATCCCATAGAACACCTGTGGAGAGATCTAAAAATGGCAGTTTGGAGAAGGCACCCTTCAATTATCAGGGACCTGGAGCAGTTTGCCAAAGAAGAATCGTCTAAAATTCCAGCAGAGCATAGTAAGAAACTCATTGATGGTTACCGGAAGCGGTTGATCACAGTTATTTTGGCTAAAGGTTGTGCAACCAAGTATTAGGCTGAGGGTGCCAATACTTTTGTCTGGCCCATTTTTGGAGTTTTGTGTGAAATGATCAATGTTTTGCTATTTGCTTCATTCTCTTTTGTGTTTTTTCATTGAAGACAAATTAAATGAAGATAATAATACCAAAGAATTTGTGATTGCAATCATTTTCAGGAAGAAGCTGAGTATTATCTGACAGAATTGCAGGGGTGTCGATACTTTTGGCCTCAACTGTGTATATATATATATATATATATATATATATATATATATATACATATATATATATACATATATATTTGTATATATATATATATATATGTATATATATATATATATATATATATATATATATATATATACTAGCTGTAGTACCCGACTCCGCCCGGGTTAATAAATAACTGCTGTTAGCTATAACAAAATAGAATTTGAACATGTCACATTAATGACCTGTAAGAAAATAGAAGCTGAGCTGTGATTGATTGCTATGGGCAGCCTAATAGATCTCCAGCCAATAGTAAACCCTCCCCCTGGCCGGGCAGTATATGTTACCTCACACATACACATAATAGACAGCTCATGTGACTGACATCTGTCTTAATTCCCTATATGGCACATGTGTTGCACATTGGCTGTTTTTAATCAGATGTTTATGTTTGGAAATTAAAGATAGCACACGTATGAGGCGAGTTGTGTGAGGTGATTTGTGCACATCTGTTTCTGTCTGTGTGTTGTGTGTGTCCCCGGGGTGTGTGTGTCCCTGTGGGGTGAGTGCATGTGTCCCTATAGGGTGTGTATGTGTGTGTGTCCCTGTGGGGGGGTCTGTGTGGTGTGTGTTTGTCTCTTTGTGGTATGTGTGTGTCCCTGTGGGGTGAGTGCATGTGTCCCTATAGGGTGGCTATGTGTGTGTGTCCCTGTGTGGGGGGGGTCTGTGTGGTGTGTGTGTCTGTGTTGTGTGTGTCTCTTTGTGGTGTGTGTGTCCCTGTTGGGTGAGTGCATGTGTCGCTATAGGGTGTGTGTGTGTCCCCTTGGGGGTGTGTGTGTCTCTGTGTTGTGTGTGTCTCTTTGTGGTGTGTGTGTTTGTTCGGGTGCGTGGTGAGTATCCAATGTTGGGGCTGCACCTTAGCGACTATACCCTTGCTGTTACTCTTTGTGTGCTTGTGGTGTGTATACATGTCCCCGTGCATGGTGAATATCTCATGTTGGGGCCCCACCTTAGTGATTATATGCTGGTATATGCTGTTAGTCTTTGGCGCTATCATTAAGCCCATCTCATTCAAAACTGTCAACTGGTAACTGTCACTTTTTCCCCGTTATGTAGATAGGGGCAAAATTGTTTGGTGAATTGGAATGCGCAGGGTTAAAATTTTGTCTCACAACATAGCCTATGACGCTCCCGGGGTCCAGACGTGTGACTGTGCAAAGTTTTGTGGCTGTAGCTGACAGCTGTCGATTTTCCTCCATCACTTTTCCATTCACTTTTTCCCCATTATGTAGATAGGGGCAAAATTGTTTGGTGAACTGGAACGTGCAGGGTTAAAATTTAGCCTCACAACGTAGCCTATGACGCTCTCAGGGTCCAGATGTGTGACTGTGCAAAATTTTGTGGCTGTAGATGCCAATCCCGGATATACATACATACATACATACAGTACACACACACACACATACAAACACACATTCAGCTTTATATATTAGATATATATAATATGGAGTGCATCCAGGATGGAGACTTATATACTTATATACTGAGATGGCAGACATATATCAGGGTGGGGGACATATATGCCAGAATGGGGAAACTGTATATCAAGATGAGCCCAGTATGGGGTACTATATACCAGGATGGGGACATATATACCAGGATGCAGGGACATATATAGCATGATGAAAGAAACATATACCACAAAGGGTCCGAGGATGGAGGACTAGAGTACTTAGAAATATCCCAAGATGGGGGATATGTCTGCAACATCTCACCTCCTTTCCCCACAACCCCCATTACCACCGCACGACCATTCCACCCAAGGAGCCTACTCCTGCTCATTGGTGTATCACACCTTGCTGACACACTGAGTAGAAGTGGATGGCAAGTTTCCGGGTATCAGATGGAGACAGTACCTGGACATATAAGACCGGTATATGTTGTATGTAGCTGATGAGGGCAATAAGATACTGCTTTTCTACAGGTTTTGTCTGAAATGATGCATTATTAGTGCAGAATTAAAAATATGTAATTGTAAATAGTTAATTTACCTTTGCTGACTTTGTCTCTATTGGGAAAACTGTACATGTCTCATAGAAAAAACTGCCTTAGAGAATACAAAGCTTCCTCCCTGTGTAGCAGCCCTCGTGGGTTCACTTTGTAGCTGACCTTTCATGTGTATGACAGTCATCTCCGTTATGACATGTTATTGCTTTTTTCATGAATTCATCTTTTATCATAATAAATCTCCAGTATCAGATGTACAGAGGACTGACACATTTCATCTGGCGGCAGGATATTGGTGAGGGTGTTGTAGATGGCTTTGATTCTTGCTCCAGGATAACCTGGTTCTCTGATCTTCTCCTTATAATAGAAAACAAATAAGGGCTGACATCTCCTTTGAGTAGATACAATGCATAATTTGGTAAAGGTGCCAGGATTTTACCATGTCAATTCTAGGAGACTTTCTGATTGCTCATTGTAGCAGTTACATGTCTCTTTGTAGCTTAAGACAAATAGAATATTTTCACTTTTCTGCTACTCCAGTCTTCAAGGGGTTGTCAACTATTCAAACAACCTTCTTAATTACTGCATTCCTCCTATGTATCTAAGGTTTAGGCATGATTAGGCTTCATTCACACAGAGAGTTTGTGCTCTGTTTTTGTTGATCCACTTTTGGTTCAGTTTATGCACCAATAATGGATGCTCTTTTTACTAAAAAGCATCACAAATACATCATCTGTTAGTGTTGCTTTTTTGCTCCGTTTTTGGGGGATACAGACATACAGACACACTGATAGAGACACACACACACTTTCTTACCCTTCCTGGTGAGCCACGACAATTTGTTCCTTCCATGCACCGGCAGGACCTGCGAGTAGTGTAAGTACTTACAGGACCAGGCCATGTGACACTCAGGCTGAGCCACATGGCCAGGTCCTCTAAGGCTAAGGTCAGACATGCACCAGAACCTGACAGCCCCGGACAAAACAGAACAGGAGGGCAAATATGCCCTCCGATCCTATTTTCTGCCGGAATCAGAGGCTGCTGCTGTCCAAGTGTTTTAAATTTCAGCATAGCGTCTGAAGGGGAGCTCTCCAGGTGCTGAAATTCCAGCCGGCCGCTTATTCAGCACCCGGCGTCCGGGAACCAAATCGATTTTCTGTTGTATTCGGTGCGATCCGGCCCCCATAGACTCCCATGTTAAGGGGTGCCAGATGTCACTGGATCCGGGAGGATCCGATTTTGTCCAATTTTTGCCCCGGACACAAAAAATGCTGCAAGCTCTGATTTTGTGTCTGGGGCAAAAAAACAAAATCTGCCGATTCCTCCCGGACAGCACAAAACCGGATGGCAAATCACTGCCATCAGGCCCCATCCGGCCCCTTAGGGATACAATAGGGGCAAAATTGGAAACGGTGCTGTCCGGTTACTCCGGACAACCGCGGATCTAGAAAATCGTGGTGTGAAGTCGGCATAAGCCTTTCTATGAACCAGGAGAGCTGGGCAAGTGGTGAGCACCCTAGTGTGCACTTCTCCACAGATCTTACTCCAGTCCCACCCTAGCTCTGCCTACTTTATTGAACCGGAGCAAAAATGAGAATTGACAGAAATTGCATAATTTTAGCTCAGCCTCCAGTTTCGCTAAAATTATTTGATATTTTAAAGATTCTTACACCAGAGAACTGGTATTAAAGCTTATTTGTGGTGTGAGTTGTGGTCTGTTGAGGTTTTTGCAAGGAGATTTCAAAGTATTGATTTATATCTTTAGAAATTGCAATTTGTAATAAATTTTGCAAAGAGGTAAGGTGAATTTTAGATTAAGATGAACAATAGATTACAAAGGGCCCGCATATTATTATTGTGTCTGCCCCTGCTCCTAGTATAATACTGAGTTCACAAATCTGTGATATTTTGATTGAAAAAAAAGGACAATTGATTGAGACTGAGGTTAATGATCAGCTGAAAACTTTTTCTTATAGTTTAATCTTAAAAAGAGACAGGTGAGTCAGGCAAATATACCATTAGAGCAGCCAGTGCAGTGGCTCAAGAGGTAGGCGGCGCTCTTCTACTTCCAAAAGCAAGTAGACTTGTACATTGCAATGAGATATTAGACTCTTTAGGACCCAGATGCTGTTCTTTTACAGAGGCCTCTTCTGTCTCTGCCTGCCCCTGAGGAGTAGCACAGAATAAAAAAGAGGGATCCTAAGTCTAAGAGGCAACAGCTATTTCTCTTCGTGTAAGCTACAACTGGACTGCACCTCGTCACTTGTCAGCCTCCGGATTCCTCCCTTCCTGTACAGCTCCAGTCTGTTTTAATAAATAAGAAATAATGGACAGTTTTTAGCAGTCTATCACTCTATGCACCATTTTGATGTTGCACGGTCTGGCCTTTTCCCACAACTCCGTACACATTAATTTCTTCCACCACTCATTCTAAGAATTAATTACAGGAAATATGTGTTAATCTTTCTTATACTTTTGATGTTTAGTATTTGTATCACAATACCTGACTCGTCCTTTGGTCCAACGTCTTAATATGAGAAGTTAGTTCAGGTCCAGGAACCCGCCAGGTATACAGAGGTGTGCAAATTAATTGGGACAAAGCAAGTCTTTACTTGTTTTTCTTGCATTAGTTTTACTATTTCTGATAAGTGTTTTATCAGTTCTTGGTGTCATTTTCCTTTTTCTTCCACATTTACCTTTTGGTTTTGGAGAAAACGCCCAGTTTCATTGTGTGTGCAATTTATTCTTGAAACAGTAGATGTTCCAATACCAACGGTGGAAGCGATTTCTCTTACAGTCAGACTTGTATTTTCATTAACAGTAATAATTCTATACCTCTTCCGTGGAGTAACATCCATTTTTACAGGCACGAATCACACTGAGAGAAAAAGTACACTAAACCACTCCTCACAGAAACAAGCTCTCACCTGAAGCTGAGGGGGCAGCTAGCTGTTATTTTATGACTAAAACCAGTCAAACCACATTTTGTTACTCAAGGTTGTACACTCACACCTGTTCAAAGAAGTTAAAACTGGTTTGAATCACTGACTGGTAACCAACTTACGATTTTACTTACAAAAATGCTTTGTCCCAATTAATTTGCACAGCGCTGTAACTATCCGAGTACAGACAATTCTATAGCATGGACGTTTGAACCCAGCCCAGTCTTTTACCTCACATGCTGTTAACTGTGTCTCAGTGTTCAATTCTGTTCTTTCTTTTGTATTTGCGGCTGTGTAATTATAGATCGAGAGAGATAGGCTGAGAAATAATGTTTCCTCATTTACAATGCGCTTCAATCCATAATGTATATAATGCAATCACAATAGCACTCTTCTTCAAAAGCCGTGTACCGAACATTGCAAAGTGTATAACATCAAAGCCTTGCCATGGAACTTAATCTTAGAAAATAAATAGCAGGTTTTTTTGTAACTGCAATCAGACCTAAAAGTATGTCCCATTATAGTCAGAAGAATTTCAAATCAGAAATGTAAGTGTATGGAAGTCATTTCACAGGAAACAAAACCAATGACTTTTCAAAAAAAAAAAAGTCAACTATGTTTTTCCATCGGAACTTCGTTCTCTAAAATATTCATAAGTCGTGATCTTTGTCTTTACCTCTCAGCTATCAGCCATCGCTTTTACAGAACCTAAGAAACGAGCTAGAAGACATGTTAGTATAAGTGCAATGTGTAGGTGCACATTCACATTGTAGCCATCTAAAAAACAGAACCTATCATAAGACCAAAATGAGCAAATACCCTTTAGTAAGTGAATAGTAAAAGTATATATAAATATCTTAGGGTACTTAGTTGACACCATTTTAATTAAAAAAAAGTATAAAAGCCATAACAAGGTGTACCCAATTAGGATGTCCGTAACTCTTGAAGAGCACTTCGCTATGTGCTAGCAAGCATTAGACAGGACCAGAGAAGGTCCTAGGGCTGACTGTATAAACACCTGTCCATGGAAGGATAGATAGACAAGATGCACAATACAAAAAGGATAGCTAAGCCCCGGTATGTACAAAGTATAAAAAATTAAAGCAAAGCTAAAGAAACAAGCTGGAATACAAGTTGGTATAAGCGCATAGTGTAGGTGCACATTCATACTGTGACCATTTCCAATTATAACCTAGGATAAAAAATGAGAAAAATACCTTCCAGTAAGTAAACAGTAATAGTATATGTAAATAACAGTGTACTTGTCTGGGTCGGTGTCCACTGAGCCATGGTGTAATGGTGTAATGGTGGCCAACTGTCAAAGTGGTCTCTTCGGCTGGCAAGCCGTCCTCAGCAGGATAATAAGGGGTTAAATTGTGGATGGGGATGAAGGATCAGCTGTCCTCAATAAATAGGAACTCAGTTCTCTTTCTGGCGATATGTCACAGCTCTCCCCACTCCTGCTAAGACTTCTGTCCGCCTGGACTTTGGCGGACAAAGTACCCCAGGCTTACTGGAAGGTACTTCAGCTTACTTCCCAGTGCTCAAAGCTCAGGATCTACTCAAGGCTGTTCTCCACACATAATACCTTCTCTTTTTCACTGCTGATCCCTCATTAATGTTGACTGGCAGTTGAGCACCACTGGGACTACACAGAACACTATGTCCTATGCAGTTACACAGATCTTGCTGTTTCCTGGCAACTACAACTAAGGCTGGCTTCACACCACTATTTTATGTTGTCAGGTTCCGTCCGGTGTTTTGCAGGAAGCACCGGACAGCACCTGATAGCCCAGGACAAAACAGAACTGGAGGGCAAATATGCCCCCTGATCCTGTTTTGTGCCGGATTCAGCGACTGCTGCTGTCCAGTGCTGAAATATCAGCATAGCGTTTGGAGGTGAGCTCTCCAGGTGCTGAAATTTCAGCTGGGGAGCTCAACAGGTGCTGAAATTCAGCGGCGGCCGCTCTTTCAGCACCCAGCATCCGGGAACTGGTTTGATTTTGTGTCAGATCCAGAGCGATCTGGTGCCTAAGGACTCCCATGTTATGGGGCGCCAGATCGTGATGGATCCAGGAGAATCCGATTCTGTTCGATTTTTGCCCCGGACAGAAATAATGCTGCAAGCTCCAATTTTTGTGTGTCCAGGACAAAAAACGAAATCCCCCGGATCCAAACGGACAGACAGCAAAACGGATGGCAAATAGCTGCCATCCGGCCCCATCCAATGCCATAGTGATATAATAGGGGCCAAATCGGGTCCAGGACTGTCCGGTGTGAATCGTGGTGTGAAGCCGGCCTAAGGCTTTTGCTGGCCTCTTTTCTTTTCAGCACCACTGAATCCAAGACTAGCACTGTTTCTCCTCCTGGGCTCAGTAGTTCTCCAACAGGTCAGCTAACCACCATAATCTACAATAGCCCTTGCACTGATCACATCTGTGTATTACAATGGCTAAAGAGCTGATTTCACCCACCACCAGAGCTTACAGACATTTGCAGGTATTTGTTATGCCTCATTCTGCAGGGCACCACATACTTAGTTAACAATATTTTACCTCATCTATTTTGAGGCTCACTGACATAGCAAGGTGAGCTACAAGAGTTAGGGCCCATCCTTATTCGCGGTGTGATGGCTTTTAAGCTTTTTTGACCAAATAGTGTTAAAAAAGTATCCTATGTTATTTAGATGTACTATTACTATGCATTTTTAGCTTGCTGGAGGGTATTTGCTCATTTTATTTTTGGTCTTGGTTATAGTTTTTACAGTACAAACTAGTTGCCAATAGGATCAGTAATTCAAATTGAATGTAAAAGCAAAGGTATATATGTAAAATAAAAAAATGTAACAGTCGTTATAGATAAAGGAAACCTGTTAGTAAATTAATGCTACACAAACTATTATAAGTATGAATTAGATATTATCCCTAATGGCCCCTTTACACGCCGCTACCGAAAGGTAGAAGCCGGCAGGTATCAGAGACAATTGTACCTGATACCTTGTAAATACCGCGCAGTAGCGGCGTGTAATTAAGGTTGAAAGACAGGTATGCAAAGAGACAGGGAGGAACAACCTGAACTACACGCCGCTACTGCGCGGTATTTACAAGGTATCAGGTACAATTGTCTCTGATACCTGCCGGTTTCTACCTTTCAGTAGCGGCGTGTAAAGGGGCCATTAGATTACAAAAAGGTAAGTAGGAGAGACCTGTCAATCATCATGTGAAGTGTAGATAGAAGCCAACCAGGCACAGAACCGGACTTTACTTGTCTCTCCCTATAGTCCTTGGAGGGTTCTTGAAATTATGTTTTTACTCAAACGCCAGATAGATTTCAGAGAAGTACATGTGGCGCCCCGCAACGAGTGCGTCACAAGAGGGTATTGCAGCCATAAATGCAGCCGCAATATTCTCTGACACGGCAGTGATCTGGTTAATTTAGAAATCCAACCCTACATGCATCACCTAGAACAGAGGGCCAATCCTAGGTCCTGGTGGGCGGAGTACTAGGGTAGTGTGTAGGAGAACTGACACAAGAATCTAGAACAGTAAGAGAAAGGAAAGCTGACATGCAAACAAATGGGCGATCACTCAAAATTATTTAAAAAATATAAACAGTAAATTTTATTGGACACAACAATACACACAAGGACAATAAAAAACATAAAAGACCACATAGTGGCCCCTACATTAAAAACAACCTTCCCCACAAAGCATCACCACTATACAAAAAGTATGCAAGAAAGTGCAGGCTCAATTAGTTCAAAAATAAATAGGGTTTCCTAGTTGTAGTAAAACACTTGGAAATAATCATAAAATGCGCCCTTTCAGAAGGAAATAATCTATCATTGATAGGTCAGCGTTCATGCAAATATCCAACTTACTATTGTAGAGCAAGTGAAATTACACTTACTGATGGTTAATAATGGGAGTGGAAAGCACAAAACATAATAATCAGTGCTCACCCAGCCAGTAAAAGAACTGAGGAAGGAGCCCGGCAGGCAGCTCCGAAACGCGTAGGAAAATAAAGACGTTCATCACTGTTAACCAGACATCCCGGTGTTTCTGGTGTCTTTTTACATCTCTCCTGCAGCAGCGCGGATCTAAGGTACTTCGTCCTGATGATTGATTGTTCACCACAGTAACTGTGGAAGTGTGATCCCTGCGGCAGCTGCATTTCTGAGCGATCAAGCTGGTTGTGTGTGACACAACCTTACCAGGTGAGCGACTTTGATTTGGATCTTCTTTTTCAACCCTTAAAAGGATAAGACCCTATTGCGCATTCTCCACCCTTATAGATATAGTAAAAGAACTAGGCTGAAAATACCCAACTTAGAGAAACATGAGCAACATGAGCACTAAATCTGTCAACATACCCAAGAGTGAATGGTGGAGAAGGACTCAAGCTAGACCCCACGCGTATCGTCACTAAAGTGACTTCGTCAGGGGTGAGTCCAGCGGTGTACCCACTGAGGGATCCAAGGCTCCCCAAAACATCCAGGACGTACATCATGGATAGGGCATTGAAGCAGCCTCCCTGTACCCGATCTGGTATTCCTGGGCGACACTGGCAACCACTTAGTTAGAATGGAGGAACACTGCGGATTTCTAAGGGACACCATCACTGCTGAGTCCACCCGGTCTACTACCCATAAGCTGTATACCATGTACTGCCTGCTGGTTACACATAAAGACCCGTTGCAGAGACTTTCTGTGTCCGTGCTTCCTTATGAACTGTCCGTCCGCACTACAAGGTAACCGCAGCTGCCGCACAACATCTTGAGCAGCTCCAGCCTCCGGGATCACCGCTCAGCCTGTGGGGAGCGTTCCATCTTGCTGCTGTCCATCCCCCGGAGGTTCCGCAGCGTCGGTAACGATTACCGAACTACTCATAGGTGGCGTCATGAATAAATTAAAAACCCCTTTAATCTGTTCCCTACAAGACGTCTTCAAACCCTTTTGATCTGCACTACACTGGGCCCCACTACCGGCAGGCGCGGTCCACCCGTGACAAGGAGGAAGGAAGCATCGCCTGTCTAAACCGGAGTCTCGGCCACGGTGAGTCATACATACCTGGCTGTAATTGTGCAGCCAGGCTTTGATGCCTACCCATGGTTTGGTAGTATGAATCTATAAAGATCACTCAGCCCAAGGGTTCTGTTGTGAACCTAAACATCAGTGACCTGGATTCTTCTAGGTAGGTGAGGTGATACTTGATGTAGATGTTTTCCACTTAGGCCACATACCCTTATATGTAACATTAACATCAGATATACAATACAGATTCTAAAAATAAATTGAGCTTTACTGGTGAACTTCATAGAATTTTTTTACATGTGGTAACATGTACACAATGCTTTACTCACATCTACTTTAATTAATACCGTAGAGGCATAAGCAGTTACGATTCAACTTCTCTATCACTAATTACGATATCTACTTACTGTCAGCAGCCCAACTACGAGCAGCACATGTGTCCAAACCTGGCAAGAACAATAATTCTTCACTAACACTTCTAGGACAAACTATACCCTCTTGGAATTCGGGCTCACTACAGCTGAGCTCTAGTTTCTCTTCATTTTCCAGGTATTGATAATATTCAGATCATGTTTTGTTCGCTTTCCTCATCGCTATTGCCCTGTCACACGCCAGGATGAGCAGAAATCGCCTGGTGGTTATCACCTGATTTCACTGCAGTGCAGGGTGATCAGGCAACGCTCCACCGGCGATTTCTCGCCATAAAATCGCCCTGTCTCATGCCACTATGCACAGGTGATGTGGTTTCCACATCGACGAAATACACAAATTTACGGCGATATTGCTGCGTGTGAACCTTTACACTCTCAACTGCCATGGAAACCTTCAAAAGGAACCTGAAGAGCCACCTCTTCAGACAAGCCTACAACCTGCAGTCACCACCAGTAAACAATACTGCCGTACAACCACCTCTATCTCTGGTAGTGTATCCTCGCTATAGATGAGTGAACACCTGAGTGTTTAAATTCTGTTTGCCGAATACTGTGTGTTCGCCGAATTGTTCTCCGAACAGCTCGCTGAACCTTTCAAACCCCATTGAAATCAATCTCAGGCAACATGAAACAGATAGAAAACACCTTCAACCAGTTGTCCAAAAGCTTACAAACTGCTCATATTAGTGCCAGACACCAGGAAAAGGGACAACAATCTAGAGTACAAATTGTCTCATGGCATAGCATGGGTGCATGACAAGCGGTCTGTGCCAGCCTGCACATTCTTTAAAATCAGTTCAAAATAGAAGGTGGCTCACATTCACTTAAATTTCAGAGGTGGGTGAAATTCAGTTTGAATTGACAAATGGAAAAGTCATGAGAAAAGTGTCAGCAGTTTTCTACATTAGGTAAAAAGAAGAGGAGGAAGAGTAAAAAAGGAATCAGTAACAGGAATAAGCATGTCACTCAGAGAGCTCTGCTCAAGGAATGCACCACACATCAGATAGACCCTAATGGCACGGCTCTCCAGGGCCTTAGGATACTCAGAACCAGACTTTCTTGAGGCTTCATCATGGGGATCCCAAGGACTGAGACCCTGGTGGTGTCATTAAAAGTTCGGTGTCGGTGGATCTCTCTCTTGGGGATATGGATCTGGCTTAGAGGGTTCATTCTGGGCAGGGATAACTAGACCTGGGGATACTTGTTTATTTATACATGATGCCACCCACAGGTTGCGGCTATAGCGGGCCGCTGCTGCTAGACAGTCTTCCTAAGGGCTGAAGGTTGGGAGACAGCAATGTACTTAAGCCCTCTACTGGTAGGGTTGACCACTAAGGTGGCCAAAGGTACCTGAGTGAGTTGGTAGTTGTGTTTTTGGTGCTTTAGACATGTTACAAAAGTACACAGACACAGCGGGTTGCAGTCTTCAGGTCTTTTACTCAGAGTCTTTGTGCAGCAGCCTGCTGAGCACTAGGTTCTCGGCTAGTCACTGGTAGTAGGATGGAACGTAACCGACATCCCTTCTCTGTCCTTTCCAGGTCGTCTAATACAGCACTTGCCGTCCTGCCTTGCGCCTCGCCACATAGAACTCTGAGCCAGTGACTGTGGGCTTTTCCTAGGGGTTCCCCTGCAGTGTCTCCCCTTTGCCCTATGGTTGCCACCTTTTCAGCAGATGTGCACGGTTGTAGACTGTGTCACCTTGGAAGTGCCACAGCCTCCAGGTTGCTAGCTGAGGACGGTCTTCTCCACTAGTATTCTGGGTTCCCTGTGTCCCTTGAGGCCTAGTCCCTCAACTTGCCTGCACTTGACAATGGATAAGAGTCCCACAGGTGGATTGCTCACTTCCTGTGCCTCTGGGACCCCTCTTTCTCCCGGAGCAGCTTGGGTGATGTTCTGCTCTAGGGTTTGGCCTTAGGACGAGCTCCCACTTGCTCCAGTCCTGTGGACACTTCTCAGGTGCACGTTCTCTAGCTGCCCTCAAACCCGTCCATGGTGTTCAATGGCCTCTCCTCAGCTGCTCTACCACCTCTCCTCAGCTGGTCACTCTCTCTGTTAACTGTCTTTCTTCTCACTGTCATCTCCTACATTCTAGATGTTGCTATTTTTATACCCCTTTGTCACATGACCCACGTCATCTACCTGTGTTCTTCTGAGTCGGGCTGGCAGGGAAGGGGTTACTCGGATACTGGGACAGTGGCTTTGGTGGGGATCACGGCTGGTCGGGTCCCGGTTCCGTGCCCTGGGCACTCAATGGCTGATGGGGATGATGATTGGGGACTGGAAATGACGACACCTGTGGTGTCTGGTAAGTGGTTACCAGTGCTGCAGCTGGGCGCTGAGGTGATGGTGTGGTGCAGCAGAGGTAGTATAGCTCCCCACAGGCGAAGCTTTTCCTCAGCGCAGCAGGGTGGATGAGGGAAGTTGTAGTCTAAATCTCTGTGGTGCTGCAGAGGCCTTTTGGGCGATAGATTAAATGAAGCCAGAGATCAAATCAGCTCAAACAGTTCTTTTACTGGTACCAGATGGATAAGGTACACGGTACAGTCTGGCTCACCGGGGATTATAGCCACAGATTTTAGGATTCACCACAGAGTCCGTCAGAGGTGTCAATTATCTTTCTCGGTCTCTGTTCACAATGTCTCTCTGCCCTCCCACCCTGAAGTCTGGTTACTAGTCCCTAGGTCTGTTGCCTTAAGTCACTGTTACCTCTTGGCGTCTTGGACCTAGCTACGGGACAAAGGTTAGGCTTCTTGGTGGGTGTTGTGGCTCCCTTATAAAGGCCCACAACGCACTGGTCTGCAGTTTGGGATAAACCTGGTCAAACCGCCTCGGTTCCAGTTTACCGGTGTGACCTGGGCACTCCAGACAGCTCCGGACAGACCTGGAGTGTCCCCTTCTCATCTGGGTCCTTTGTCCCTTTGAGATGCCCTCTCCTCAGGACAGCAGGGTCCCCTGCGTCCGTCCGTACTCTCTCCTGTCACCGTCTGACTAGAATTGTCTCCCAACTGTCACTCACGTCTTCTGCTCACCTAAGCTCCACCCCCTGGGACCTACTGAAATACAGTCCCCTGTGCTAGGGTGGGTTCTGTGGGTGGGTTCTGTGGACAGACTCTGTAGTTTTCCCACTCCACCTGTGACTACGGAGATACTAGACCTTCTTCTTGGGTTGCAGTACCTCCCTGTGGCAACCTGCCAGTGGGGTGCCACAGTTCCTGACCTCACTCCTCCCAAAGTACTCCCTCTAACTACTTCCTTCACCACCCAACCCCACTACAATCATTTCTAGTGTGATTTGGATGTACCGGTACCGGTCTGTATCCCTCTTACCAGTGAGTGGGATGCTACACCCTAACATGGGTGCAGTACCTCTGTGGCGACTGGACCCGCAGGGGCACCACACTAACAAAACTTTTCCAAAAATTAGGGTTACACCAGAGCAAAGTGGTATGTATCCATTAAAAAAATTGTATTGGGTCACAATAGTAGCAAGGCTGGATGCATGGTCCCAACAATTCTAGGTTGAGTATTTAGGAAGTGGTGCACAAGTGTCGTGAGCAGGTATTATGCTCAGAGAGCCCTGCTCAAGGAATGCATCACACAGCATGGAGACTCAAAGAAAAGTCCCCATTTTCCCAAAAATTAGGCACAGCCACCACTAAAGTGGCAACAATTGCCCCAGAATTGTAATGTGGGGATTAATGCAGCACACTGAAAGTTACACAAGCGCCTTGAATTCCCATTCTGACACTGAGGTGGAAAAGTCCTTGAAGATCTATGACTTGTTCATCTTGATATACGTTGGACGATCTATACTGTTGGTGGACATTCATATGCACTTATCTGTAAGTACACCATCAGCTGCGCTGAAGAGACGTTTGGAGAGAATGCTGGCTGCCAGGCATGACAAAATCTCTAAGGCATGAGTGGCGAACTCAGGCCACATTTCCAGTTTTGAGCCAAAAATGCACAAGGGTCCAGTTCCATAGTCATGACATTCATAACATCAATATTGAGCTGTAGATTCTCCTGCATCCTCATAGGTGTCAGACTTGTACTTTCTACTGAGACAAGAAAACGAGATCTGCTGCGACACTAAAAACTAAATGAATGTGAATGAGCTACATGGCTATCATGTAGATTATGAAGAAAATTGAGAAACTTAGCTTAAGCACTGGCCACTGCTTTTGAGCCCCATAAGCTCGACTAGGTGCTCTTATCTTACCGGGTCCTAACACTATGTCACTTCATGTGGCATACAATTGCTTGTGTGGGTTTATATGCCTCTGAATCCAATTAAAACCTGCTGGAATGGTATGTCTATAGACACGGGCTACAGCAAGATGGAGAAATAGGCAAGCTTAAGGGCGGGGGAAGGGAGCACAGTCACATGTAATGCAGTATTTGCTAAGTCTACTTGCCATAAACACATTGTCTTAGCTGTACACATAGTCCTGCTATTCATCTGATAGCCATGTAGCTCATTCACATTCATTCAGTGTTTAGTGTCGTAGCAGATCTCGTTTTCTTGCTATAGTATATTTTCTTGCTTGCACCTTTACACGTAGGTGATGGCAGTCATTATTTAATATGTAGTTGTCCTTTCTACTGGCATTGCAAAAGCTGTTGTCGATGTTCCCTGCTTTGGAAGTGAAGAACTGTGATGTGAAATATGTCGGCCACTGGTGTTTTGGTGAAAAGCAGCTCTCAGATTGTCTAAAAGCTCATTTGATACTGCTGCATGCATGCGTTCCTTTCTGGGGCAGGAATCATTTGGCTAAATTTACTTTTGTATTGGGGATCTAACAGTATGGCAACCAAGTAGTTGGCATTACTTTGAATCTTAAGAACTTTGGGATCATGTTGCAGTTAGTGCAATAAGAAGGCAGCCATGTGTCTTGCACATCCATGAGGCCCAAGTCCTTGTTGTGTTATTGAAGGTGGGATAATTTTCCCGATTGCTTCCTCTGTCATTTTCCACCAACCTCGCACAGCAGAAAGGTGACCAAAATCTCCCTAATCTGCTCAGTCTTCTATCAACATCACCTTTTCCTCCTCCATTTCTTTCTCGCCTCCTGCACTTTCATCAACTGATTGGCTGCTATCATGAGCCCTTGTTGATCCCTCTCCTCCACCCTTCCACGCCACCAGCCTTTTTGACAGTCTGGACAAAAATTACTAGTAACAGATACACTGCTGCTGGTAACGTTTCAGTGATGACGATGTTCCCTGGGTTGGAAGCGAAGAACTGTGATGTGAACTATGTCAGCCACTGTTGCTTTCTGGGGCAGGAGTCATTTGGCAAAATTTACCTTTGTATTGGGGATCTAACAGTATGGCAACCAAGTAGTCGCCATTACTTTGAATCTTAAGAACCTTGGGATCATGTTACAGTTAGTGCAATAAGAAGGCAGCCATGTGTCTTGCACCAACCATGAAGCCCAAATCCTTGTTGTGTTGGTGAAAGCAGAATAATTTTCACGCTTGCTTCCTCCACCCTTTTCCACCAACCTCGCACAGCAGAAAAGTGACCAAAATCTCCCTAATCTGAGTCTTCCATGAACATCACCTCTTCATCCTCCCTTTCTTTCTTGTTCCCTGCACTTTCATCAACTGATTGGCTGCTATCATAAGCCCATGTTGATCCCTCTCCTCCACCCTTCCATGCCACCACCCTCTGTGAGAGTCCGGACCTTTCAGATCTTGATATCCCTTCCACATATGCCTCCTTCTCTACTTCCTTCCCTTCCTCTTGGACAACCACCTGACTTCGCATGCTGTTCAAAACGTGCTCCAGCATGTTGATGACCAGAATAATCATGCTGATATTGGCATCGTCAGCGTTAAACATCTTAGTCACCATTTCAAAACTGTGCAGAAGGGTGCAGAGTTTCTTGATCTGTGACCACTCCATCAGCATGATTTGCCCAACCTCAGGATTGCGTTGGCCCAGGTTATACATCATGACATAGTGCACCAGGGCTCGATACAGCTGCCACAGGCACTTCAACATTTGCAGAGTGGAATTCCTCTTCAGCACAGCATTTAGGCCAAGATACTGGGCTAGAAATTGTGGGATGACCATGTTCAGAATGTGATTCATGCAAGGCATGTGTGTTACTTTGACCCAGCATAGGGCCACACCCATGTTCACAGTGTTGTCACACATGGCCTTCCCTGACTGCAGATTCAGTGGAGACAGCCATTGATGAAATTCAGTCTTCAAAGCTGACCACAACTCCTCAGCTATGTGACTCACATTTCCCAGGAATTTTAATGTTAACACAGCCTGATGGCATTGATCCTTTCTGGGAGCATAGTAAGGAGGTGTTCTGGATTCCTTCTGCACAGTTGGAAAGCATATCAATTTGCCAAAGAGGTTTGGGGTGCGGGTGGAGGCCCTGGAGGAGGTGGAGGAGGCAGAAGCAGTGGTACATACAGAGGTTTTACTCACAGGCTGTGGGGATGGCAAGACTTTTACAGCAGCCCCTTCCCACAAAGCCACCAGGGTCACCCAGTTCCCAGTCAGTAACTTGTAATACCCCTGGCCATGCTTACTCATCCAGGTGACTTTGGTGAAATGCACCCTTTCACACTTGGAGTTTCTCAAGGAAGCAGTGATATTTTTTGCATCATGCTTGTGAAGCACAGCTTACTTTGAGAAGTAATGGTGACTGGACATCTGGTACTTGGGGACTGCAACAGCCATGAGCCTTCAAAAACCCTCTGTATCCATCAGGCGGAAAGGTAGTATTTCCCTGACAATTGGAGATGGTGCAATCTAAGCTCTTAGCTTTGTCTTGGGTAGGAGGAAATGATCTTTTACTTGACCACATCTGCCGGACCGAGGGCTGGCTGCTGTGCTGAGAAAGGGTGGAGTAGGCTGTACCAGACAAACTGCTTGACTCTGTGGGAGCTGCAGATGGAGAGGTTATGTTGCCTTTATGAAGAGGTGGTGATCTTGATATCTGACATCATTCAAAACCAGCAGGCGCATCCACTTGCTAAACAGATGAAGGCCAGACAATCACACTGTCTGTAACTGGTAAAGAGCTGGATGTTGTGCACCTGAAGATCTGTGTAAAAACAGTCCCCACAATCACGCAGGAAGAAGAAGCCATAGATGTCCTTGATGGGGTTGTCAGTGGTTGGCTAGGCCCGCTAACTGCAGCTTAGCATGGTGAGCTTCCCACAGTAAATTATGCTGCATGCCCATGTGACAGTTCCTGCATCAAGTATTTAAATTTTTGACTTTTTTGCCTCTACTCAGATTTTGCTTACATATTTTGCAGATAACATGAGTTGTGTCATCTATCGTGATGTGAAAAAAAGGACCAGGCTAGGCAAGGCTTAGCATCCGTGCTGACTGAAGAGCCACCACGGCTTCTGCACAGAGGCAGAGTTATGGCTGAGGACGCAGTTGTGGATGCGCTAGCAGCACTCCATCTTTGTCACGGAAGCCACAATCTAAGCTTGTCATCTTCATTATCCTCCTCTTCTACCTCTTTTGCTTAGCTCATCAACTGACTGCTTCTGGGATGACAGTAAGTGAGATCTATAACCTCACCTTCACCCACTTTGTTGTCACACTTCTCACCCTCAGAGGCACCTTCTTTCTGCCCTGACTGCAAAGTTACATATGCAAATAGAGTCTGTGGAGCCTCTGTTAGGAGTCTCAAACACAGAACTAGCCATATATCCCTCCAGGGAAGGACCCAGCCAAGGGGTGGCTCCTTGCGGAGAACACCATAACCACCATATGAAGTGGCCCTTTAAGTCAATATCCAACTCTTTTACAAGTTTACAGATATGACAAGGGAATACCAAGGCCAAGTATCCATCCACATACAGCTGTTTCGGGTGTTTGCCCCTCATCAGTGTGGAGTAGGATTCTGGCTAGGTGGGAGCAAGGCCTAGTAGACCAAGCTTGCAAAGTATTCACTGATCTCAGGGAGACCAGTCCAAGAAAACACTGCGGGCAGCTGGCTAAAGCGCTCAAATACAGTGAATTCCTAGGCACATTGCCCCCTGGGAAATATGAATATGCAAATAGAGTCTGTGGAGCCTCTGTTAGGAGTCTCAAACACAGAACTAGCCATATATCCCTCCAGGGAAGGACCCAGCCAAGGGGTGGCTCCTTGCGGAGAACACCATAACCACCATATGAAGTGGCCCTTTAAGTCAATATCCAACTCTTTTACAAGTTTACAGATATGACAAGGGAATACCAAGGCCAAGTATCCATCCACATACAGCTGTTTCGGGGTGTTGCCCCTCATCAGTGTGGAGTAGGATTCTGGCTAGGTGGGAGCAAGGCAAAGTTACATAGGCATCCGACTCTTGTATCTGATTATCATCATCACCTCATTATATCCACCAAAAATTAGAGTAAATCTGCCACACACCATGAAATCAAGAATAAAAGACTTTATTCTTAATTTCATGGTGTGTGGCAGATTTACTCAAATTTTTGGTATATCTCTTATCTGAGCACCACATCTGTGGAGTGCGAGCTAGATTTTATCTAATCTAGTCATTGTTTCCACCAAGAAGGGTTAACGTTTGATAATAAGGGTCTTCATTATGTTCAGACCCTTCTTCGTCTGGCCTTGGATCCAACTCACAAAGATTTTGTGCATCGGTGCAGATCACTTCCTCCTCTTCACTTAGTGAAGCTTTGGAGCTGACCTCTGATTCCTAGGCTATAGTATGCGTGAACACCTCTGCAGACTCTGTCATCTGTGCTGACCCACAATCAGTAGGGTGGTTGTAGACTTGTGACATGTGAGAAATCACATGTGATTGGGGCAACACGTGTGAGAACTGAAGTGTGTGTGCTGTTGAAGATGAAGTGGAGGAGAGGTCACTTAATGAAGCACTTGATATCCATTGTAGCACCTGCTCTTTTTGGGCCTCATCTACAAGTCGTGCCAATGTACTGCTGCCTAATAAAGGGTTGATACCAAACTGTCCACTAAAAGAAATTGACATTTTGTTTGACTAGAAGCTGGTGTTTGGTCAACAGAACTACCTACCCCACAAACATTAAGCATTTTCCCTTACCACCACGCCTACTTCCTTTTCCACCATGACCTCAGCTTTTACTACTCATTTTTGATGGTAATAGATTTGCAAGTTAGTTGTTGTAAGCCAAAAAAAAATCTGAGGATATGACTCCAGCAGACCAGATTTGCCAAAAACTGGTACTAGGCAAAAAGTGTGCTTGCTGGCTGGATGTTGCACTTGCCAGATGTGGCACTAAATAGTTTTCAGCACAGATGCAGATTATCACATAACCACCATTGTACCACAGGTAATTTGCAAAAAACACTGAAACTAAGCCCTAAAAAGAGCTGTTTTAAGAAGGAGTTATTGAACTTACTAAATATCTCTCTGTCTAGAAAGAAATAGAATTGCTTGCTATCTATCTATCTAAATAGCGCACACAGGATCAGCAGCGTCAGCACTGCAGCAGTAAGTGTCACTGAGCTCCAACACTGACAATATGGCGATGAGGGGAAGTGGACGATTCTTATATGACAAGGACATGTGAAATCCCCAGCCAATGACACAAGCTGTTGTGTGCAAAAAGTGCAATTTGCTTTATAAGTGCTGATTAGCTGCCAGACTGGACCACCCACAGTAAGTGCGGGAAAGAAAAAAAATGGACACCTGTGGTTATCTGACCTGAGACCTCTCACCGCACTTCCCCTCCTGCCCACATTCCTAGACAATGACACTCTGGAAGCATAGAACAGAAGGATTAGTGTCAATGCGCTGATGCTATTTGCCATTCAAACAATTACCGAAAAATCACGAATTTACGACTTTTCAGCAAACCATTGGGGGACCATTGCAAAATTCGGTCCAGATTTGAAATTGATGGACTTGTTCGAGCAAAGTTTGCTCATCTCTAATCCTCACCCATCCCTTGTTGACTGTGAGCCCTCGCGGACAGGATGCTTTCTCCTCCTGTACCTGTCTCTGCTTTTAATTGTTCATGATTATTGTACTAGTGTATGTATGCCCATCTTCACCAGTAAAGTCCCTTGAAATAAATGGTGCTTTCATAATAAATAATAATTAAATATGTCCTCCATGCTGCTGCATCTGTCTTTGTGGTACAGAAAAAGAAGAGCAGAAATCAATCACTCTGTACTTTGTAAGGGACATCATAGCAGCTTGTCTCCACACACTAGCTCAGAGACAAGTGCAAATTAGAGGTAAAGCCTGCATAGGGCAAAAATGGTGAAATAACCAAAGTACGAGAGATCTGATGGCAACAAATGGTGTTGTTCCACATGTTCACATGCTTCACAACTTATTTTGAAAAGTGACTAAAACTGTCAGGAATGTTTTAAGCCAGTGATTTAAAGGCTAGGTCTACTTTCATAACCCAGTTTTTCACATTATTATTGTTCTTTTGAATCCAATATGATCCATCCTTTAACAGCTATTATCTATTTCTAGCATCTTACTCTTCTTTAGTCTACATATTTGGACAGTCCAGACATCACTTTCCTTACACGCCGTCTCATAAAACTGCCCTGTCGTGAGTTATTTTGCAAACATTAACATAAAGTAGGTCTGTACTGTCTACATTGCAAGTTTCCTTCACCGCTGACATGATTTGTTTTGTTACACTCCGGTACACTGTTTGTGAAAAGTAATTGCCAATTATTCACTTACCCATAAAAGAAACTGGAGGAAGCCTGACAGGTAATTGTCACACACTGTAATGTGTCGGGTGCAGATTACAACTAATATTCAAAAGTACATACACAAAATTTCAATGTTTAGTTTAAAAATTAGACATTCTATATACATCTACTGTATCTACAAGAGTGCAAAAAATTAATGGTACAATAATGAGACAAATGATGCGGCTATGTTTATGAAATATTAAACAAATATGTAATAACAATGGCAAACATCCAACTCAAAGTCCACTGTCCCATTTGATTGAAATGGTACTTTAACCACTACTAGAGCATTGTTGTTGTTGTTTTTTAGTGCTGGAGTAATGCTTGAAATATAACCTCCCTACCCCTTCCCTTAATCTTACCTTCTGGCAGTTTAATCTTTTTTTGGCACCACTCCGGTCCTGTGGCATCATTTTTTGTCTGCAACTTCTTATTGGATGGAAGTCCAAAGTTATGTCACAATTGACCTTACTGATGCCATGGCTCTCACAGTGCATGCACTGAGTGGTCACTCTAATGCCACCACTCAGTGCAATGTAGCAGAGCAAGGAAATGTCATCGAGGGACCTCGTGGATTACCGTCGAAGCTGCAAGGGTATGTTTGGGGTTAATAAATGGATAAAAGAGGATGACTGTGTTTTATTTTAATAAAATATTTTTCTCTGTGTGAGTTTTTTATGGGGGGTCCCATAGAGACTTGTACATCACTACTTCAAGGCTTGATGTTAGCTGTCAACTCACAGATGTCATTAATCCCTTCATTTACCCTGATTCCACCATGCCAGGGCAATCAGGAAGAGCAGAGTAAAATGTCAGGATTTGGAACATCTAATGGATACACCATTTTTGATGTGGCTGCAGGCTGATATTTTTAGCCTGGGGATGCAATAACCATTGACCATCCCCATGGTGAGAATAGCAATCCTCAGTCGTGTGTTTTACCTTGGCTGAATGTAAAAATTGGAGTATATCCGCTTGTCATTTGTTTAAATTATTTATTTAGATAAGAAAAAAAAACATGTGGGTTCCCCAGTTTCATAGCCTGTCAACATAACTTACATGGCTGGGGGCTGCAGCTAGCAGCTGTGTTCTTTATTTGCACTAAGAATCAATATATGAGGGACCACATGCTAAATTTTTCAATTATTTATTAATTTTTAAACTCATATTATGGCAGCTTCATTTCCATGCACCAATATGTATGGCAACCAATCCTAGACACAGGCACAGATAGTGGGGGCACAAATTGGCAATAGCTAATCTCAGATGCTGTCATATAGAGTGGGCAAAGAAGCAGTAATAAACGTGAGGACTAATGAGAGGACTCAGAAGTAGTGTTACAGGCATGTGGTTGTTGGTAAGTATGATTCTCCTGCTTAAATCGCCATTTTGCACTTTTTGCAGCACCCACCCCCTCGCAAAACCCAAACAGTAACACAGACCTCTCAGCGAAGTCCATATTCAGGGTCTGTACACGTACACTAGTTGTTTGGTACTGACCCTGAACTTTATAGTTCAGGTTCGATAATCAATAGTCAATAAATAATATAGGCCCTACACCTGTCCTTTTTTCAAAGTCAGATTGAATACATCCTTAATAATAATAATTGTCATATGCATAGCAAGATCCACTTAATGAAATTAGTGTTCAGGCCTAGGGAAGTCGTACAACCCTGCCGATATGGTAATTCTGATAGCAGGGATTCATGTTATCCTGTGCGTTTTCCATGCGCATTGGAGTTGAGGAAAAATTGATTCTGTAGTGTCCACAATGTAGCCTGTGCAATCCAAACCAGGGCACTTTGACCCGTAGCATTCCTAGTAACCACATATGGAAAAGGTGTATGATGTCAATCAGCTGCTAGGTACAGAGTTCTGTGAAGACCAAAAACGATGAATTTCAAAGAACACGGTTCTTATTCATGAGGGTGACAAAAATGTTGTTTTTTGACCATCACAAGTTTTTCTGCATTGGTAGTGGGTGCTTTATCTTGATTCACTTGACATATTGCAGTTCCAGTAGAACATTGGTGCATATTTATATTGGTATTTCCCCATTTATTGCAAGTTACCATTTTGCTATCTCCTTGTATTATTAGCACAGCAGTAACTTTATATAATACTTGTTAAGTCTTGCAACAAATTTTTTAATGGGACTTAAGTCTGAACTTTGACTGAGCGATTCACACCAAGTCCTTTCATCCTCTCTAAAACATAGCTTATTTACATGATGCAGATGCTGCAGCCATTTTATATAATACCACAAAGACTTCAGCCCTTGATTTGGCTGCCTCTCTCACACAATCCAAAACCAGCACAATCAACAGGCATCCCTGGCACACCAGCCTGACTAAAGAACTAAGGTGGGCTTCCATTTTTGCTGAACAGAGATGGAAGAGATGCCACTCTGCCAAACACTTTTTTAGCATACAAACCGCCTCTCACCAATTTCAAATCCACACTCACTGCTACAAAACAAACCTACTTCTTATCTCTCATATCCTCCCTGTCTTGTAACCCCAAACAACTATTCAACACGTTGAACTCGCTCCTAAATCCCCCAGCTCTATCCTCTCATCTCAGCTAAAGAGTTTGCCTCATTCTTCAAGCAGAAGATTAATAACATCAGAGAAAGCTTTGGCCCACAGTCGCCACAGACCCTCCTCATAACTACTCAGCTCTCATCCTCCAAATCCAGCTCCTCCACCATGAGAGAAGATCAAGTTTCCTCTTTACTTTCCAGATCACATCACCTGCGTGTTTAACCCACTCTCATCCCAACCCAGCCCTCGTCCCGACCTTAACCCATCTCTTCAACCTATCAATAACAACTGGTGTCTTCTAGTGATGAGCGAGTATGCTCTGCACTGCTCGGTACTCGCACGAGTATCACTGTACTCGGGCTACTCAGCGAGCACCGAGTAATCTCGCGATACTCGTGCTGTGCTCGTGGTCCTCATCCCTGCATGTTGGCGCTCTTTAGAGTGCCAGCCCACATGCAGGGATTGGCTGGCAGACCACTGCAATGCCACAGCCCTGTTAGTTGTGGCATTGCAGTGATTGGCCGGCCTGCACAGCGTGACCGAGCCTTTATAAGACCCGGCCGCGCTGTGCTCTGCACACAGCCATCCAGACAGTGAGTGTAGGGAGTGTGTCTGCTGCTGCTTAGGGACAGATTTGCGGCCCTCATAGGTAGATCCAGAGCAGGGCTGCAAACTGCTGCTGACCACAACAGTCCTTCTCAGGACTAATCTAGGAGGATATAGGCAGGGTGATCCAGATCGGAATCCAAGCTTTTCTGTGACCATAACAGTCACCAGACTGTTGTACTTACTACCTTGATACAGGTTAGGGACTAAAATCCTACTCTCCTGTGACCTCAACAGTCACCAGACTGTTGTACTTACTACCTTGATACAAGTTAGGGACTAAAATCCTTCTCTCCTGTGACCATTACAGTCACCAGACTGTTGTACTTACTACCTTGATACAGGTTAGGGACTAAAATCCTACTCTCCTGTTACCTAAACAGTCACCAGACTGTTGTACTTACTACCTTGATACAGGTTAGGGACTAAAATCCTACTCTCCTGTTACCTAAACAGTCACCAGACTGTTGTACTTACTACCTTGATACAGGTTAGGGACTAAAATCCTACTCTCCTGTGACCATTACAGTCACCAGACTGTTGTACTTACTAGCTTGATACAGGTTAGGGACTAAAATCCTTCTCTCCTGTGACCATAACAGTCACCAGACTGTTGTACTTACTACCTTGATACAGGTTAGGGACTAAAATCCTTCTCTCCTGTGACCATAACAGTCACCAGACTGTTGTACTTACTACCTTGATACAGGTTAGGGACTAAAATTCTACTCTCCTGTGACCATTACAGTCACCAGACTGTTGTACTTACTGCCTTGATACAGGTTAGGGACTAAAATCCTTCTCTCCTGTGACCATTACAGTCACCAGACTGTTGTACTTACTACCTTGATACAGGTTAGGGACTAAAATCCTTCTCTCCTGTGACCATTACAGTCACCAGACTGTTGTACTTACTACCTTGATACAGGTTAGGGACTAAAATCCTTCTCTCCTGTGACCATTACAGTCACCAGACTGTTGTACTTACTAACTTGATACAGGTTAGGGACTAAAATCCTACTCTCATGTGACCATTACAGTCACCAGACTGTTGTACTTACTACCTTGATACAGGTTAGGGACTAAAATCCTTCTCTTCTGTGACCATTACAGTCACCAGACTGTTGTACTTACTACCTTGATACAGGTTAGGGACTAAAATCCTTCTCTCCTGTGACCTGAACAGTCACCAGACTGTTGTACTTACTACCTTGATACAGGTTAGGGACTAAAATCCTTCTCTCCTGTGACCATAACAGTCACCAGACTGTTGTCGCTGTACACAGGCAAAATGCTCAAGGGCGTTGGCAAGGAACAAGTAAGTAGACGTGATGGTGGTGCAGGCAGAGGCCGAGGTCGTGTGCAAGCACTAATTTCGCAACAACAAAGGGGCACATCTACTCGCTCGCACGTCCTGTCCCAAATTATTGGGGCCCGCAGCAGTACACCGCTCTTGAACCAAGACCAGTGTCAACAGGTTGTTACTTGGATAGCGGATAATGCTTCAAGTCAGATGGGCACCTCCACAAACACCCTATCTTCCACATGGTCAAGTGTCAGTAGCCGTGATACTGCACCGCACATTTCCCAACCTGATCCTCCTTCCTACCACCAGGCCGAGTACACGTCCACGGACATTACTGATCCCACAGTTGGACACTCGGAAGAGCTGTTCATGTATCCATTCGCAGAATCTGGCCTCTTGCCAGCTCCTGTTGAAGTGGGTGATGAGGAGATGGTATGTACAGATGCCCAAATATTTGAGCAGCCACGTTCTCCTGAACGGAACGTTGGCAACGTGTCTCAACAAGGGGTGGACGATGATGAGACACAATTGCCAGGAATTCAGGAGGAGGATCAGGGTGCGGAAGAGGAAGACGACGTGGTGGATGATCCAGTAGCTGACCCAACCTGGCAGGAGGATATGCAGAGCAAGGACAGCAGTGCACAGGGGAAGAGAGGTGCAGCATCCCAACAGGCAGTACGAAGCAGGGTCATGTCCGCAGGCAGAAGGCAGGCAACCGCTCCCCGGAACAACAACACGGCTCAAGGTGCCTGTGCAAATGTTAGGTCTTCCCGAGTCTGGGAGTTTTTTAAGTTGGCTCCAGATGACTCTAAAAAGGCCATTTGCAACACCTGCCATGCCAGTAGCAGCAGGGTACGAAAACTAGCAGCCTGACCACCACCAGCATGATCAGGCACATGTCAGCCAAGCACCCGACTTTGTGGGAAGTACAACAGAGTCGAGGAGCGGTGCTTGCTGATGCCATTGCTACGTCTTCGCGTGTTGTGCGTGCGAACCAATCCCCTGTCCATGCTGGCCGCGAACAAACCTCCGGCCCTGCACCTGAAGTTGCCCATGCACAAATAACACCACCATCAAGCACGTCCTTGTCCCAGCGCAGCGTTCAATTATACATTCAGCAAACCTATGAACGCAGGCGCAAATACGCTGCCAACGCCCCACATGCCATTGTCCTCAATTCTCACATTTTGCGACTCATAGCGCTAGAAATGTTGCCTTTCCAGCTGGTGGAGATGGAAGCATTCCGCGACCTGATGGGGGCTGCTGTCCCATGTTACTCGGTCCCCAGCCGCCACTATTTCTCCAGATGTGCCGTCCCCGCATTGCATAACCACGTGTCCCAAAGCATCACACGTGCCCTGAACAACGCTGTTTCAGCCAAAGTCCACCTAACCACAGGCACAAAGACAAGTGCTTGTGGGCAAGGCCGCTACATCTCCTTGACGGCACACTGGGTTAATATTGTGGAGGCTGGGGCCCAGTCTGAGCGAGGGACGGAACACGTCCTTCCCACACCAAGGATAGCAGGCCCTACCTCTGTCAGGGTTTCACCGACACTCTACAGCTCCGGAATGTCATGCTCCTCAGCCTCCTCCTCCTGCGCATCCTCATCCACTGTACCCTCCACACCAGTCCCAAGCTGGAAGCACTGCAGCACTGCCTCTGCGAAGCGGCGACAGGCTGTGCTGAAACTAGTCTGCATAGGTGACAAACCCCACAATGCAGAAGAGGTGTGGACAGCTCTGAAACAGCAGGCAGATCACTGGCTCACACCTCTGAACCTAAAGCCAGGAAAGGTCGTGAGTGACAATGGCCGGAACCTGGTGGCAGCTTTGAGGCGAGTCCAGCTGACGCATGTTCCATGCGTGGCCCATATGCTCAACCTGGTGGTTCAGAGGTTTCTAAAGTCATACCCAGAGCAGTCTGAACTGCTGGTAAAAGTTCGCCGTCTGTCTGCACATTTTCGCAAGTCACCTGCTGCTTCAGCCGGCCTTGCCAGCTTTCAGCGCCGTTTGCGTCTTCCGGCCCACAGACTGGTGTGTGATGTCCCCACGCGTTGGAATTCAACTCTGCACATGTTGGTCAGGATATGTGAGCAGAAGAGGGCAGTTGTTGACTACCTGCATCACCTAAGCCGTCGGGAAATGGGTCAAACTCCACACATAACACCTGAGGAGTGGAGATGGATGTCGGACCTATGTACCGTCCTCCAAAACTTTGAGGACTCCACCAAAATGGTGAGCGGCGATGACGCCATTATTAGCGTCACCATACCAGTACTCTGCCTTCTAAAACGGTCTCTGCTGAAAAACAAAGAGGATGCATTGCAGGCGGAGCGTGATGACTTGGAGCAAGAAACAGTAGTGGGTGTGGGTGATAACACACAGCCCAGCCTCATCTCATCACAACGTGCAGTGGAGGACTATGACGAGGAGGAGGATGAAGACATGTAGCAACTCTCTGGCCAAATTGAGGATATGACATGCACACCAGTCATACCCTCGATTCAGCGTGGCTGGCCAGAGGACAGGGGAGATGAAGAGGAGGAGGAGGACAGCATGTTCAGTCATCGTGTTGGTCTGGATACTGAAGTGATGGCTGTTAAGAGTCTGGCGCACATGGCTGACTTTATGGTAAGCTGCCTGGCTCGTGACCCTCGCGTTCAGAACATCTTGGCCGACAATTAGTACTGGTTGGCAACACTGTTAGACTCACGCTACAAGGAGAACTTTATGTCTCTCATTCCTGAGGCGGAGAGGTCAGCCAAAATGCAGCAGTTCCAGAAGGCCATAGTCACTGAATTAGGCAAATCATTCCCCTCACAAAACGCTAGCGGCATAGGTCAGGAATCGGTGGACAACCAAGGCGTACGGCCGAGAGGGGCAGAAGTCCAATCCGCCAGAGGTAGGGAAACAGTCTTTACGATGTGGGACAGTTTTCTCAGCCCCTCACGTACCACAGCCCCTGAGGTGCGGGGTAGTGCCACAAGAAATGCTAAGTTTGGCGAGATGCTGAAGGAGTACCTTGCAGATCGAACAACTGTACTGCGAGATTCCTCTGTGCCTTACAATTATTGGGTCTCCAAGCTGGACACGTGGCATGAATTGGCTCTCTACGCCTTGGAAATCCTGGCCTGCCCTGCCGCTAGCGTTTTGTCAGAGCATGTTTTCAGTGCCGCAGGTGGAATCATTACTGATAAACGCACCCGCCTGTCAACTGAAAATGCTGACAGGCTGACTCTGATCAAGATGAACAAGGGTTGGATTGGGCCAGACTTCACCACACCACCAACAAATGACAACTGAATTTAAATTTTGTTATGGGAATTTGCCATGTACCTCCACTCACCCATGGGTACACACTTCTGGACTTTGGCTAATCGCTGGACTGCTCCTCCTTCTCCTCATGTGACACCATGATGACCGTTACAATAGTTAGGCTGTTGTTTCAGGTATACCCCCAGTGGTAAATTTTTTCGCCCATTCTTTTAGAATGGGCATTACAACGACAGGAGACCCGCTCCTTTTCAATGGGAAAAATGTTTTGAGGCCCTCATGCACGTCTCTATCCAGGGACAATGTGGAGCCTCCCAATTTTTGGCTGCCCTGCCAAAGGGCTATACTACAATACACCCACTTGAGGTTTACAGGCCCTACTGCACGTCTGTATGCATGGGTCATTGTTGAACCTCCCAATTTTTGGCTGCCCTGCCAAAGGGCTATACTACAATACACCCACTTGAGGTTTACAGGCCCTACTGCACGTCTGTATGCATGGGTCATTGTTGAACCTCCCAATTTTTGGCTGCCCTGCCAAAGGGCTATACTAAAATACACCCACTTCAGGTTTACAGGCCCTCCTGCACGTCTCTATCCTGGGACAATGTGGAGCCTCCCAATTTTTGGCTGCCCTGCCAAAGGGCTATACTACAATACACCCACTTCAGGTTTACAGGCCCTCCTGCATGTCTCTATCCAGGCGCATTGGTGAACCTCCCAATTTTGGACTGCCCTGGCAAAGGAAAATACTATAATAGACCCAGTTCCTCAAAATGGGCACATTATGTCAAGACAGGGCTTCATGTATGTCTCTTCTCAGGGTCATCGGAGAGCCACACAATGTTTTCACATAAAATCTTTCATGTAATCACAAAAAGTAACATACACCAGCTGTATCTCACTATTGGGTATGTGCCCTTAACATTTCCACCCTAAATATTCATTTTGGTGTCATTTTGGAAGGTTTTCTGGTGACTCCGTAAAATTGGCGTGAAACTCGGACAACATTGTTCACAGCTGTGACTTTTGAATGAGAAATGCTTCCAGGGGTCTTCCCCATGGTGTTGCCATGTCATTTGAGCACCCTTCTGAGACTTTTGTGACATTTTTAGGGTTTCTACATGCTGCCGGCAGTCATTTCATTTCTCCTCATCTCGGCCCCTTATCTGTTGGTTTACCCCGAGGTTCAGTTCTTGGACTCTTGCTCTTCTCCATCTGCACCAAACACCTGGGAAGGCTGACAAATGTCCCATGGCTTTCAGTATGACCTCTTCACAGGTGACATGCAGATCTACCTCTGTTTGTCCACTATTTTATCCTTTTTTTTGGCTCAATTTTTAAAACTTAACATGGATAAAATGGAATTAATCATCTCTTCTCCTCCTCACTAAACCTCCCAACAAACTACTCACTCACCCCAGTCTTGCATGCTGGCTGAATCGGGACAACCCTTGACTCTGCTCTCTCCTTAAAGCCACACATCCAAGACCTCTACATTTTCTCACAACTCCAACTTAAAAATATTTACCAGGTCAGTACATTCCTTAACCAAGATTCTGCAAAAACACTAGTGTATGCCCTCATTATCTCCTGCCAAGACTACTGCAATATCCTGCCCTCTGGACTCCCTTCAAACACTATCGCATACCTACAATCTATTTTAAACTCTACTGCTCAACTTAATCACCTTTCGCTCTACTGTTTCCCAACCTTTCCTCTCTGCCAATCCCTTCACTGGATTCCAATTGCCCAAAGACTACAGTTAAAAACTCTAACCATGACCTAGAAAGCCATCTGCAACCTGTCTTCTTTGTACATCTGTGAAATGGTTTCCCGTTACTTACCTGCATGTAACCTTTGATCCTCACATGATCTCCTTTTCTACTGCTCTTTGATCTGAACTTCTGACTATCGCATACAAGATTTCTCCCATAAAACCACCTTAAACTCTGGAACTCTCTGCTCCAAAATATCAGAATCTCACCTGCTGTGGAAACCTTCAAAAGGAATCCAAAGACCCACCTCTCCCGACAAGCCTAGAACATACAGCAATCATTAGTTATTATTATTATTTATTTATATAGCACCATTAAATTCCATGGCGCTTTACATGCTAAAAGGGAAGACAAGGACAAATACAATAAATGTGGACAATTTGGTCATACAGATACAAGAGGGGAGAAAATCCTGTCCGCGAGGGCTCTCAATCTACGAGAGGTGGGTGGAGATATAGTAGGAGGGTGAGGTGGCGGTTGCGAGGTGGTGGGTGGACCGGGTCTCATAGGAGGTTGTAGGCTTGGCAGAAGAGGGGATCTTTAGGCTTCTTTTGAAGGTTCCCAGGGTAGGAGAATGTCTGATGTGTTGGGGCAGAGAGTTCCAGAGTATGGGGGATGCCCGGGAGAAATCCTGAATGCGGTTGTGCGAAGAGGAGATGAGAGGGGAGTAGAGGAGGAGTTCTTGGGAGAATCACAGATGGAGCGAGGGTAGGTATAGGGAGAACATGTGGGAAATGTATGGAGGGGACAGGTTGTGTATGGCTTTGCATGTCATGGTTAATGTTTTAAACCGGGATCTCTGGGAAGCAGGGAGCCAATGAAGGGCTTGGCTTGGAGGAGACAGGGAATTAGCGGGAGGACAGATGGATTAGATGGGCAGCGGAGTTTAGGAGGTTGCAATAGTCGAGGTGGGAGATGATGAGAGCGAGAATAAGGGTTTTAACAGTGTCGTGGTCAAGAAAAGTGCGGATCCGGGAGATGCTTTTGAGCTGGAGATGGCAGGAGGTGGCGAGGGCCTGGATGTGGGGCTTGAAGGAGAGGGAAGAGTCAAGAATAACTCCTAGGCACTTGGCGTGTGGGACTGGGGAGAGAGAGCAGTCATTGACGACGATGGATCGGTTGGGTAGTGAGGGGGAGCGACTTGGGGGAAAGACGATGAACTCGGTTTCGTCCATGTTCAGATTAAGGAAGAGAGCAGAGAAGAAGGATGAGATGGTAGACATGCATTGTGGAATTTTGAATAGTAGGGAGGCGATGTCAGGTCCAGACAGGTAGATTTGGGTGTCGTCGGCATAGAGGTGGTACTGGTGGCCTTGATACTCAATGAATTGCCCTAGTCCGAGAGTGTAGATTGAGAAGAGTAGTGGTCCCAGAATCGAGCCCTTGGGGCCCCCGACAGATAGGGGGTAGGGTGAAGAGGAGGTGTGGGAGTGGGTAACGCTGAAGGTCCGGTCTGTTAAGTATGAGGAGATCCAAGAGAAGGCAAGGTCCATGATGCCAAGTGATTCCAGGATCTGAAGTAGAAGGGAGTAGTCAACAGTGTCGAAGGCGGCGGATAGGTCGAGGAGGAGGAGGACAGAGTAGTGACGTTTGCTTTTGGCAGTCAGTAGGTCATTGGTGACTTTGGTCAGGGCATTTTCAGTGGAGTGGAGGGGTCGGAAGATTGCAGGCAGTTCAAGAGGGAGTAGGAGGAGAGGTGAGAGGACAGCTCTGAGTGTACATGCTGTTCAAGTAGTTTAGAGGCGAAAGGGAGGAGAGATATGGGGTGATAGTTGGAGACAGATGTGGAGTCGAGGGAGGGTTTTTTGAGGATGGGTGTGTTTGAAGGCTGAGGGGAAGGTACCAGTGGTAAGTGATAGGTTAAAAAGATGAGTTAGGGCTGGGATGATAACAGAGGTGAGGTTGGAAATGAGGTGGGATGGGAGCGGGTTGTGGGTGCTGGTGGTGAGGTGTGATTCTGAAAGGAGGGAGGAGAGCTGACCCTCAGTTATGGGGGGGAAGCAGCTGGTGGAAGGAGAGGGCAGTATAGGTGAGAAGGGAGGTTGTGGGGACAGTGGGTCAAAGCTCTCTCTGATTCTGTCAATCTTTTCTTTGAAGAAGGAGGCAAAGTCTTCAGCGAAGATAAGGGGAAAGGGGGGGGGGCGGGCAGGCTGAATAAGGAATTGAAGGTTTTAAAAACCTGTTTGGGATTGTGGGACAGGGAGGCTATTAGGGATGAGAAGAAGGTTTGTTTGGAGGCAGCAAGTGCAGCCTTGAAGGTGGTGAGGGACTGTTTGAACAGTGCAAAGTGCTCAGTGGAGTGTGATTTTTTTCCATCTCCTCTCGGCAACCCTGGATGCCCGTCTCAGATCTTTAGTGAGGGTGGTGTGCCAGGGTTACCTGTTAGTGCTTGGATGGAGCGTGGTGTGTGAGGGGGCGGCTAAGTCGAGGGCCTTGGTTAATGTGGTGCTGTAGAGGGTGGGGGCAGTGTCTGTGTCGTGTATGGATGCTATGTCGGTGAGAGGGAGAAGGGATTCTGAAAGTGAGTGTCGATCGATGTGTTTTAGGTTTCGGCGGAGGTGACCGAGTTTGCGGAGAGAGGGTGGCGTAGTAGGGGAGGTGAGGGAGGAGAAGGTCAGCAGACTGTGGTTGGTCAGGGGGAGGGTTGAGTTTGTGAGGTTAGTGAGGGAGCAAAGATGGGTAAAGATGAGGTCCAGCGTGTAGCCATCTTTGTGGGTGGCAGAGGAGGACCATTGGGAGAACCCCAAGGAGGAGGTCAGGGAGAGAAGTTGAGAGGCGGTTTGGTGGGCGTTGTCGATGGGGATATTAAAGTCGCCCATAATGATGGTGGGGAGCAGAGAGGAAATGAAGTAGCCAGGTGGTGAAGTGGTCAAGGAAGATGGGGATAGATCCAGGGGGGTGGTAGTTGACGGCTGCAGGTTACAGAGGAAAGAGAGGAGAGTAGCAGAGGAAGGCAGTGGAATGGGGGCAAAGGAGCAGGTGTTGGACAGGAGTACGCCGACACCTCTGGCGTGTTTGTCGGAGGGGCGGGGGGTGTTGGAAAGACTGAATCCACCATAAGATAGTGCAGCAGGGAGGCTGTGTCGGAGTGGTGAGTCAGATCTCTATGATGCCAAGGAATGAGAGTTTTTTAGAGATAAAGAGTTCATGGATGTGTGGGAGTTTATTACAGACTAAGCGGGCATTCCAGAGTGCACCTGGCAGGGAGATTAGGGGAGCAGGGGCTGGGGAAATAAGTCGAAGGTTGGTGAGATTACGAGAGTTGGTGATGGGTCGTGGGGGTGGGGTGTAGGTGACTGTGGGGATGTGGTGGGGGGGCCGGGATTAGGGGAAATGTCACCAGCGAGCAGGAGGAGCAGGAAGAGGGTTAGCAGGTGGGAGCTCAGAGAAGTGGGTGTGGTGGTTAGGTAGGATGGAGGGTGAATGAAGTACTTTGTTGTTGGGTGGGGGGATGAGCGGGGGAAGCAGGAAGTGGAAAAGGATGGGAGTGAGAGTGCAAAGGAGTAGAAACATTGTAGATGGTGAGCTAAGGATGAGGGGTAGCGGGGGTCAGATGCATGGGTCAAGTGCAGCAGGAAGGAGAGTTATAGTGGTGGACGAGTGGTCAGTAGTGAAGAGTAGTCCGGGATGGGATGCTACAATGGGATGAACAGCAGTCCAAGGGAAGATGTATCCGGGGACGAGATGGAGCATCCTGGGACGAGGTGATGTAGCGGTGGTCCAGGGATGAGATGCAGTCCAGGGGAAGATGTAGCTGGGGACCAAATGAGTATGAGTGTGGTATTGCCAAATCCGACAGATCTGGCACTTGTGGCCGCACAAATAAACCGCTGCTGGCAGCACTTTTTCTAATGCCACAAGCACTGCAAGTGCTGGATTCAGCAATACTGCACTTGCTCGGGTGCGGCAAGTGCAGTATTGCTGAATCCAGCACTTGCGGTGCTTGTGGCATTAGAAAAAGTGCTGCCAGCAGCGGTTTATTTGTGCGGCCACAAGTGCCTGTTACAGGGTAGATCCAGCAGGTAACATCGGCCGAATCTATCGCAAAAGTGCAATACCTCTGATGTGAAAGCACCCTAAGCCAGACACTTGGTCAACAGCATACTTTGAACTAACTGAATACTCAGACAGCTTGCCTCAGTCAGCCTGATAATGTGTAGGGCAGTGACATCAAAGATGCACACTAAGTTATCATGGTAACCCAACACACATGATAGAAGAGTGAGGATGCCATTAGGGAGGGAAAAGTTGGAGACCGGCTCTGGAGTCAAGGATAGGTGAAAAACAATAAAGTTCTTCAAGGTAGATGATGTAAACCATAGATAGAACTAATGATAAAATTAATAACTCAGTAGTTTGGATTTAATCTTACTTGTAATTTTTTATCATTTTTCCTGCAGAAGTTGAGTTTATGTGGCAGACATACACATTTGCAACAATTTATATTATCCATAAAAGTAATTGCAGTTTTCAGATGGATCAGCAAAGCTCACAGTACATTTTAATAACATAAGATACAACTTAAAACATTTTCTCAGTTTCCATTTCCAAAATGCACAACTGTTCTTTAAAGCCTGATGTCATTAATAAGGGAAACTTAATTGCTTTGCTCCGTCGCTAAGGGTTAAACAACTTCCAGCCGCACGCAGATTAAGCAGCGTATTAAAGCGATGAAACAAGCTGTAAAGTTAAAAGGGTTTTTAATCTCTTTGCCAACACACGGAGACATCATATTCCAGGGGTGTTATGGAAAAAAAGAAAATCCTGCAGAGACTTCTGGAGTACATTTTCACACACCAGCTTAATGAAGGTAGAATAAGAAGACTGTACACTATTCTACCTCTATTCAAACCATCAGATATGATATTTGCAAACTAAATAAAAGCTTGCAGCTCGATATTTGTGTATTACTTGTTTCACTCTGTATAAATCAACCAACAGAAAATGGGGTTATAACCACTCTCCCAACCACATAATAATTGTTTCTTCATCATCAAGGATTTTCCTGAAGAAGGGTCTTTTATTGACCTGAAACGCGTTGAAATAAATCACACATCCTTGATGACTAACAAGGGTGAAGAATCAATTAATATGTGGAGCGCGGTTATAACCGTATTTTTCTCTCTTGTTGGATTTATCTGGATTTCTATCTCATGGGACACTGCTGCAGACCAACATATCCCTTGGGCACAAAGAGATACAAGCATATACAGTGGTTGTGGCTTTACACAACACTATAAGATGAACCTTAACCTCCTTAATAATTGGATTCATGATACAAATAAACCTTACTTTACACTTTTTTTCAACTTGAAGTGAATATTGCATTACTCTGTTTTGAGTTTATGGTTACATGGTCATGCAATCCGACAACCTACAGGATTTTTTTCTTTAAAAAATAAAAAAAAAACACAAGCACATATGGGGACTGTATCTTTACTAACCCCTCGACCCTCATCTGTGTGCTGAACACTCTCAGCTCTGCTTTATCAGAGACCAAGGAAATGAACAAAGTTTCTAACCGCTTGGTACCTGAAGGAGAGCCCGGAGCGCTGCGGCATTGTTGGGGGGTAACTCAGGTCACCTGAGGACAACTCAGGTGACATGACCTGAGCTGTCCTCAGAAGACCTGAGTTACTACCCCTTATGATGCCGCATTGCTCCTGGTTCTCCTTCAGGGACCACAGGGATAGAAGGTTTGTTCATCCACTTGATCTCTGATGAAGCAGAGCCTAGAATATTCAGCACAGAGATGAAGGTCCAGGGGTTAATAAAGAAGTAGTCCTTAAGTGTGTTTGTGTTTTTATTTATAATTTATTTTTATTTTTTAATGAATTATTTTTTTAAAAATTGACGTTGCTTTCGCCATATTTTTGTATGCCAGTCTGGTACAGCAAGCAGGTACAGGCTGCCGCCAACCCCCAGCTGCGTATTTGTACCTGTGTTGAAATAAAATTATAGGGAAGCTCTTTTTTTAAATATTTCATGAACTTCATGAAATAATTAAAAAAACGATGTGGGCTTTGACCTATTTTTTGGTCCAGCCCGGTACAACAAGGCAGCTGGGGGCTGGAAACTGCAGCGCAGGGTGGCCCAAGTTTTCTGGGCCCGCCCGCTAAAAATTGCAGTCTTTATCCGTCCCAGAAAATGGCGCATTTATAGAAGCACCATCTTCTGGCGCTGTATCCAACTCTTATACGTCAGCACACCACCAGCAGCGCTGAAGACACGTTTAGAGAGAATACTGGCTGCGGGGCACGATAAGATCTCCAAGGCGTGAGTGGTGAGCTCAGGCCATTTTTCCAGAATGGAAGCCCAAAATATGCAAGTGTCCAGTTCCACAATCATGGCATCGATGTTCACTTGGAGATACTCCGGTACCATTCTCTCTAGGCGTTGACTATGTGTCAGATTTATTGTCTCGTCTGGCCTTGCAGAGGATGGTCTAAAAAATTGGTGACACGATTCCACAAAATTGCTGGTACCACCAGATAAAGTCTTAAGGTACCTTTACACGCAGCTACAGGTAACAGGTTTTCCACAGGTAACTTACTGGCTGCAGTGAAATCATGGAGACATAGTTCCATTTGTACACAGCAACAAGATAGAACCATGTTTCCATGATTTCACTGCAACCAGTAAGTTACCTGTGGAAAACCTGTTACCTGTAGCTGCGTTGTAAAGGTACCATTACTGTTACGGTGTGAGTGATGACTCAACAGTCCCACGGTTGGCAAGTTAGAACTGAGATTCACTATGTGCACCACTGGTGTTTTGTGGAAAAGCAGATCTAAGATTCTGTAACAGCTTCTGCTGATACTCCTGCATGCGTGCATCCCTTTCTATGGCAGGAATTATTTTGTCAAATTTACTTTTGTACCGGGGATCTAAATGCGTGGCAACCCAGTAGTCGGCATTACTTCGAATTCTGACAATCCGAGGGTCATGTTGCAGGTAGTGCAGAAAGTAGGCACTCATGTGTCTCGCGCATCCAGGAGGACCAAGGCCTTGTTGTTGTGGCACCCTGGCACCTGTTGGGCACCACAGAAATCCTTAGGTACAATGGAGTAAGTAACAGCACAGCAAAACCACAACACAAACAACACTTAGAACACCTGGTTTCACCCCGAGCCTCTAGGGGGAGCTAACACTGGTGACTTCTAACCAGTTCCCCCTATAAAAAGAGTCTTGGAGAGAGAAACTTCAGAGTGTGGTAGACGCTACAAGAGCTGCCTGCCTGTGTGAAACCTCCACCCTATGAGGAACACACTAGGCCCTGCTAGCCTGTTAGCCAGTGGAGATCCCTGCAATTGGGATAACAGGAAAGGAGAAGCACCTCTCAAGGAATACAGAGTTAATCCAACTCTTTCCAAATCATCCGGTTACTGGAACCGAAGCTGTGGAAGCTACAAAGCCCTCACAGAGAACCAGCTACATCCAACAGGAGGTTTAGCCACCTGTTCCACCTGATGCACCCACCCACGAGAGCCCAGGGAAGAGTACTGATCCTGCTCAGACCCTTTTACAGTGCCCTCAGTGTTGCTAACCAGGTGAAGCAAGTTCCGTTGAACATACTGCCCGGTCCGGCTGGATTCCACATCCACCCGACCTTAGCACCAGAAGTAGAGAAAGGAAGCCTAACACTGCTTGCTGTGAAACTCCATAAGTGCCAACTCCACTATCCCGGTCCGAGTGTACCTGACTACCATCCAGTAAAGGTACCTAAAAGAGACTTTGTGTGGTTGTGCATTACTCCAGGATTCAGCGCGCAGCGTCCCGCAGCTGCCTCACAACATCTTGCGCAGCTCCCGGCTCCGGGGATTCCCGCTCATCCTGTGGGGAGCGTTCCATCTCGCTGTGTACCATCCCCCGGAGACCCGAACAGCGCTGGTACCGTTACCAGAACACCCGCAGGTGGCGTCACGAAGACAAATCACCCCACTGTTCCGCCATTCCCCTATTGATCTGGACCACCGGGCCAACACCACCGCAGGCGCGGTTCCGTGACTGGAGGAGAAACAACGCCCGCTACGTGTACCCCCCGGCTACGGTGAGTCAGAATTTGGCGTCACGAACAGGATACGAGCAGGCCCGTTATCTCGGGTATTGTGTGCTATTTATTGACTGTAAATATCGAACTGTACATTTGCTCCGCCATTGCTGCGCGAAAAGGCGGGAAAAGAAGGGGCGTGACTGTACAGAGGGCGCGAAGATTGACCCCGCCCCCACGCTCTGACGATTTCCCCTGTACGCAGCAGGAACCGGAAACTCCCGTGGTGCCTCACTCCTCACCGCGAGGCCGACACTTCCGTTTGCAACCGAGGGAAAGGCTACGCTTAACTAAGGGGGAGCGACCATGAGTAACCCGGCTCCCGATCACGCGGTGCCCCCGCTAGACCAAGCGGCACCTCAAAACATACCTCTTGATGGACAGCAACAAGTCGGCGGTATGCTACCGCAACCCGCTCCGATTATGCCGATGTCTCTACCCTACGTTCCTAGTGCGACCTGGTTACCCAAGTACAGCGGCGTACCCAGCACCTTGGAGAACTTCCAGAGGAAGATATGCCAGGCCCTGGACATGTACCCGATGACCGGTAAGCAAAGAGCTTCAGTTATTATGGGACAATTAACCGGTGCAGCCGAACTGCAGAGCCGCAGCTGGCCTGTAGAAGTTCAGGAATCTGTGGAGCAGATATTTGCTAGATTAACCCGGGTCTTTGAGTGCCATACCGAAGCTGGATTAAGACTGTCATTCTATCGTTGTAATCAAGGGGCACAAGAAACTGTCCTTGATTATTCACTGCGCTTGCAAGAAGCATACAGACTGTTAAAACAAGTCGACCCTGACAGTGCTCGAGATGAGAACAAAGCGTTAATTGGACAATTTATTGTGGGCCTTAAACTATCTGAGGATAGGAAGCAAGCAAGCTGGTGGTCCATACAGAATCCAGGCGCAGAGTTTGATACCTTGAGAGACTTAACAGTTTGGGGACAGCGACTCGCTGAAGTACCTGATCCCGCTTCATCGCAGCAGCAGCAGTACGCTGACACCCCTTCCGTGCCGGCAGCAACATCTCCAATCCCTGCGATTCAGTCCAGTGCACAGACTGTGACACCTGACCGGTTTGATCAACTGTGTGCTAATGTCGAGCAGCTGATGAAGGACGTGGCCAAGCTACAAGCTGGGAGAAGACCCAAGACAGATGCAAGGCCATCGGACAAGATTCTACTCGCCGACAGTCCTGACGACGTCCCGTGGATGAGGAGAAAGACACAGCCGTCGCGAGGGAAACCTGCAGACCGCCGCAGTCCTGACAGACGCCGCAACAGTCAGCAGAACGACTTAGGAGGACGCAATCTGCAATCCCGTCCTTTAAACGAGCAACCCCTGGGCGAGAAGGGCCAACCCCTGGAGTAGACTGTGCAGGCCCTACGTCCAGCTGGGAACACAAGTATGTGGGAGACTGTCCATACTTACCAATCGTCATCGATGGCATCGCTATCTCCGCCTTGATAGACACTGGATCCCAGGTGACATCCATCCCCAGTGCCCTTTACAAGCAGTTCTGGCCAGATGTTAAGCTAGAACCCCCTAACCCTGAGATGAACCTTGAAGCCACTAACGGTATTCCGGTTACCATAGAGGGACAGTGGGAAGCTACAGTAAAGGTGGGGAGGGTGCAGTTGAAAAACCAGGGTATCTTAGTGGTTCAGGATAAGCCTAACCACAAGGATCCATATGTCATATTGGGTACCAATGTCATGATCAAATGCCTCGATGAAGTGTTGTTTTTGCTCCAACAGAGTGCTGAAGCCGGTAAACCCAGAGAAAAGAGGGCTATCCAAAAGCAGATCAGAGCTCTGGTGTATCAACAACAGGTAACCTTGTCAAATGGTGAGATTGGCAGAGTAAGAGTCACAGATCCCATTCCAATTGTGGTACCACCCAGAAGTGAAATGATGATCTGGTGTCGAGCAGCCATAGGCCTCAGAGGGCAGGACTACCAAGCTGTAGTAGAACCTGTAATGTCTGACAGTAGTCCTACGCTCTTGACAGCCAGAGGGTTAGTTGATGTAAGAAAGGGGAGAGTCCCCGTACGCATATTGAATTATGGTGATGACGAAGTCAGACTACCTAGATATGCAACTGTTGCAAAATTGTACCAAGTAAAAGATGATGCTGTGATTGATGTAAAATCCTCAAACCAAATAGTCACTGATGAACCCCCTCACTCCAAAGATCAGTTAGAGAAATGGTGTCAAGACCTCAGTGTGGGAACTGACAATACACCCTCTCACCAGAAAAATGGAGTATACCGGGTAGTTCGGGAGTATGAGCAAGTGTTCAGCAAACACCCACTTGACTTTGGGAGGATTAAAGGGGTACAACATCATATCCCCACAAACAACCATGCACCTATCAAAGAAAGGTACAGGCCTATACCACCCACTCACTACCAGAAAGCAAAAGAGATGCTTCAGGACATGAAGAATGCAGGAGTCATTAGGGATAGCTGTAGTCCCTGGGCCGCACCACTAGTCCTGGTTAAAAAGAAAGATGGTAGTATGAGGATGTGTGTAGATTATAGGCAAATTAACAAAGTCACACACAAAGATGCATACCCGTTACCACGCATAGAAGAGTCACTAGCTGCACTCAAATCTGCCAATTACTTCTCCACATTAGATCTTACTAGTGGGTACTGGCAGGTTGCCGTTGCAGAGGAGGATCGTGAGAAGACAGCCTTCACTACTCCCATGGGCTTATGCGAGTTCAACAGTATGCCATTCGGTTTGTGCAATGCTCCAGGAACATTTCAGAGACTTATGGAGTGTTGTTTGGGCCACAAGAACTTTGAGACTGTCTTGTTATACCTTGATGATGTCATTGTCTACTCTCAGACCTATGAAGATCACCTCCAACACCTGAGTGAAGTGTTCGAGTCACTGTCCAAGTACGGATGAAACTGAAACCATCCAAGTGCCACCTGCTGAAACCCAAGGTCCAATACCTAGGACATGTGGTCAGTGCTGAAGGCGTCGCACCGGATCCGGATAAGGTCACCGTCATCAAGGACTGGCCAGCACCCATCAACCACAAAGAGGTACGTCAATTCCTAGGACTGGTCGGGTACTACCGACGATTCATCAAAGGCTATACCAAGATAGCCGCACCTATGCAAGATCTCTTAGTAGGTCAATCCAAAAACGGCAAGATCAGGGGACCCCCGTTCCACTGGGGCCCAGAGCAGGACAAATCCTTCAAAACGTTAAAAGATGCTTTAACTGGAGAAGAAATCCTGGCTTACCCTGACTACAATCTACCGTTTCTGTTGTACACTGACGCAAGCAATGAAGGTTTAGGAGCAGTCCTATCTCAACGTCAGCAGGGCAAGGAGAAGGTGATAGCCTACGCAAGCAGAAAGCTCCGTCCCACCGAAAGGAACCCGGAAAACTACAGCTCCTTCAAGCTGGAGTTCCTGGCCCTGGTCTGGGCGATCACAGAGCGTTTCAAGCATTACCTGGCATCCGCCCCGTTCACAGCTTTCACAGACAACAATCCTCTAACACACTTAGAGACTGCAAAGCTGGGAGCCCTAGAACAGCGTTGGGTAGCAAGACTCGCTAACTACGACTTCACTGTAAAGTACCGGGCAGGTCACAAGAACGGCAATGCTGATGCCCTGTCCCGAATGCCCCACCTTCCTGAAGAGGGAGAAGACATAGATGACCTAGAAGAGATTGAACTACCTGCTTTCCACCGTTCAGGTACAGCAACATGTCATCAGAGAAACCAGACACGTGTAGAGAGGACCGTGAACCCGTTACCTCACCATGACTGGAAGGAGGCTCAGGCCAACGACCCAGATGTCAGTCTGGTAAGGGATCTCATCACTCAAGAACACGCCAACATGGACTCTGATGCCCCACCAACTGCTAAACGCCTGTGGAAGGAGAAAGGAAGGTTGTTCGTCTACCAAGGTAAACTATGCAGAAGATACCTCAATCCGAGAACCCATGAACTCATCTGGCAGATTGTAGTTCCCAAGACTGAAGTCCAAATGATCCTTGAAGCATACCATGATGATGCCGGACACTTTGGATGGAAGAAGCTGGAGAGACTCCTGAAGGATCGGTTCTACTGGGTCGGTATGAGAGGTTCCATTGACAAATGGTGTAAAAACTGTGGACCATGTCACCTTCGAAGAAAAGACCATCTAACTCAGAAAGCTCCGCTGCAACCAATTGTTACCACCAAACCTCTTGAAATAGTTGCCCTCGACCATGTGAAGCTTACCCCAAGTCGAACCGGGTACACCTACGCTCTCACCATCGTCGATCACTACTCAAGATTCCTGGTAGTCGTTCCAGTTAAGGATTTAACTGCTGAGGTAGCAGCCAAAGCGTTCCAGAGTTACTTCTGTCGCCCCCATGGGTATCCAGACCAGGTCTTAACTGACCAAGGGCCAGCCTTCGAATCAGCTCTTTTCCAAGAATTCTTAGGGCTGTATGGGTGTAAGAAAATCCGCACCACACCTTATCATCCTCAGACGAACGGTTTATGTGAGAAGATGAACCACATAGTCATTGACATGCTCAAAACCTTACCAGTTGAAGAGAGAAATCAATGGCCAGAGAAACTTCCAGATCTCGTGGACATCTACAACCACATACCTGTCAGTTCGACAAATTACACACCTGCTTACTTGATGAGAGCAAGACCAGGTAAACTGCCTATTGATTTGCAGATGGGAACCATTGAACCCACAGAAGATTCTTCTGATGAAGACTGGGTCAGCCAACGCCAAGAAAAGTACAGAAAGGTACAAGAAAGCGTGGAAAGGAACCTTGAAATCAGTAGGACCAAACAAGAGAAAGACTTTAACAAACACGCTTCAGCTGAACCACTAGCTATAGGTGATGTAGTGCTGAAAAGAAAAAGAAAAAACCAACAAATTGGATAACAGTTGGGAATCCGTACCCTACACCGTTATGCCGTCACACTTTGATAACTCAAAAACTTGTGTTATTAGCAAAGACAATGGGAATACTATCGCAACTGTCTCAAGGGATTATTTGAAGAAATGTCCGCCACAGTTAATCCCACAAGCAACCAGTTACCCTGCAGTAACTACAGATGAAGAAACAAAAGAAAATCTCGTCCTTACAGAAATTGGATACTTACCAGCTGATTGGCCACAAATAGGTGATGCATTCCTCATACCAGTTATGCACTTCTACCAGCCTACAGAAGGTCAGCCAAAACCAAATCCAATTCCACAAGTCCAACAAGAAGAAGTCCAAGTGCAAGAATTGCAGCCTGTTATCATGGAACCTGAGATTCCTGTAATCGGTCAGCCTGCTAGTCCCACAGTAAGAGAAGCCATTCCTAATCAACTACCTACAGAGGTCAGTCCAGTTGATAGACTCCGCACTTACTATGGTCTTACACAAAGCAGACATAGAGAAGTACCAACCACTTCGTACACTACACAAACAGCTTTGGAAACACCCACACTACGCAGATCCACACGTAGTACATTAGGTCAACCCCCACATAAACTTGGAGAATGGGTTTAAAATGTAGTGGAAAATATAACCTGTAAGTGTTTGTATATAATACTGTTTTTCAAAACCTGTAAAAAGTAGTGTACAGAAGGGTGGAGGAACTGGGCTATGTCCCAAGTATACTAAGTTGGGAACAGAAAGCGCCTGGTAAGGTATAGAAGGTTAGTACCGGCCTCCCAAGCAGAGACACCCGTAGGGAATGTATAAAGTTTACCGTGTATCCCTGGACTTTACCTTTTTCCCTTTCCATAAACTTTGAACAATTGTCACAGGACTTGTGTGACCACTAACTTTACCTTTTTCCAGCCTGCGGCAGATGGACTAGTGCCGTACGGACTGCTTTTCACCTTTTCCACATTTTTCACTCCTTTTCAGTGATTTTTGTGTTTTCTTTAAGACTTTGTAAATTGAATGTTATAAATGCTTAGTGGTAAGTTGTAAAAAGAACCTTTTGCTCAGCCGGGAGAACTGAGGTTAACTAAGGGGGAATGTGGCACCCTGGCACCTGTTGGGCACCACAGAAATCCTTAGGTACAATGGAGTAAGTAACAGCACAGCAAAACCACAACACAAACAACACTTAGAACACCTGGTTTCACCCCGAGCCTCTAGGGGGAGCTAACACTGGTGACTTCTAACCAGTTCCCCCTATAAAAAGAGTCTTGGAGAGAGAAACTTCAGAGTGTGGTAGACGCTACAAGAGCTGCCAGCCTGTGTGAAACCTCCACCCTATGAGGAACACACTAGGCCCTGCTAGCCTGTTAGCCAGTGGAGATCCCTGCAATTGGGATAACAGGAAAGGAGAAGCACCTCTCAAGGAATACAGAGTTAATCCAACTCTTTCCAAATCATCCGGTTACTGGAACCGAAGCTGTGGAAGCTACAAAGCCCTCACAGAGAACCAGCTACATCCAACAGGAGGTTTAGCCACCTGTTCCACCTGATGCACCCACCCACGAGAGCCCAGGGAAGAGTACTGATCCTGCTCAGACCCTTTTACAGTGCCCTCAGTGTTGCTAACCAGGTGAAGCAAGTTCCGTTGAACATACTGCCCGGTCCGGCTGGATTCCACATCCACCCGACCTTAGCACCAGAAGTAGAGAAAGGAAGCCTAACACTGCTTGCTGTGAAACTCCATAAGTGCCAACTCCACTATCCCGGTCCGAGTGTACCTGACTACCATCCAGTAAAGGTACCTAAAAGAGACTTTGTGTGGTTGTGCATTACTCCAGGATTCAGCGCGCAGCGTCCCGCAGCTGCCTCACAACATCTTGCGCAGCTCCCGGCTCCGGGGATTCCCGCTCATCCTGTGGGGAGCGTTCCATCTCGCTGTGTACCATCCCCCGGAGACCCGAACAGCGCTGGTACCGTTACCAGAACACCCGCAGGTGGCGTCACGAAGACAAATCACCCCACTGTTCCGCCATTCCCCTATTGATCTGGACCACCGGGCCAACACCACCGCAGGCGCGGTTCCGTGACTGGAGGAGAAACAACGCCCGCTACGTGTACCCCCCGGCTACGGTGAGTCATTGTCTTGGAGGCAGCAAGGTAAGAATCATGCTTTCTTCCTCTGCCCTCTCCCCCCAACCTCGCACAACAGAAATGTGATCAAGGTCTCCCTCAACTGATGAATCTTCCATGCCCATCGCCATTTTGTCCTCCATTTGTCCATTTGCTCTTTTACCTTCCTAAACAGTTTGGCTGCTATCAAGCGCCCTCGTTAATCCCTCTCCCACACACTCCTATGCCTGCCGCCTTGGTGCTGCCGACCATCTGGACCTTGGAGATCTTGTTATCCCTTCCACATAGGACTCCTCCTGTACTTCCTCCCCCTCCTCTTGGCCCACCACCTGACTCCGAACACTGTTTAAAGTGTGCTCCAGCATGTAGATGACCGGAATAGTCATGCTGATAATAGCATCATCAGCACTAAACATCTTCGTCGCCATTTCGAAACTGTGCAGAAGGGTGCATAAGTCCTTGATCTGAGACCACTCCAGCAGCGTGATTTTCCCCACCTCTGGATCTCGTTGGCCCAGGCTATATGTCATAACGTATTGCACCAGGGCTCATCGGTGCTGTCACAGTCGCTGCAACATGTACAGAGTTGAATTCCATCGTGTCGGCACATCGCATTTGAGTCGGTGAACTGACAGGCCGAACGATTGTTGTAGAGATGCAAGTCGTTGAGCTGCAGGATTTGAACGATGGAAGTGAGCACACAGCAACTGTGCCCTCTTCAAAAGCCCATCGAGGCCAGGATAGTGGGCTAAAAATTGCTGGACAACCAGGTTCAAGATGTGAGCCATGCAAGGCATGTGTGTCACATTGCCCCAGCGAAAGGCCAAATCGAGGTTTTCAGCATTGTCGCACACGGCCTTCCCTGGCTGCAGATTGAGTGGAGACAACACCTCAGCTGTGTGACTCACATTTCCCAGACATTTCAACGTAAACACCGCCTGATGCCATTGAGCCCTGCTGCTAGCATAAGGAGGTGTGCAGAATTCCTTCTGTGCAGTTAGAACGTGGGTGGCATTACCAGACAGGCTTTGGGTGCAGGTGGAGGACCGAGACAAGGTTGAGGAGGTAGAAGCAGTGGAGGAACTTCTACATACAGAGAACTGACGCACAACTTGTGGGGATGGCAAGACTTGTACAGCAGCCCCGTTTCCTTCTGTCACCATAGTTACCCAGTGGCCAGTCAGCGACATGTAACACCCTTGTCCATGCTTACTCGTCCAAGTATCTGTGGTGAAATGCACCCTGTCACACACAGAGTTTCTCAAGGAAGCGGGATGTTGTGTGCGACATACTGGTGTAGCGTAGGCACAGCTTTCTTTGAGAAGTAGTGGCGACTGGGCATCTGGTACTGGGCGGACATAAGGTCTCGAAAATTCCCTGTGTCCACCAGGCAGAAAGGCAGCATATCTGTAGCCAACGGCTTGCAGATGGTAAAATTCAACCTCTTAGCTTTGACATGGCTAGGAAGAAATGGTCTTTAACTTGTCACAATCTGAGGGACAGGGGGCTGGCTGCTGGTCTGAAACGGGGTTGAGTAGGGTGTCCCCGTCAAAATGCTGGTCTGTGAGAGGGGTGCAGGTGGAGATATTATGTTGCCTTCATTCAAAAGTGGTGCTCTCTATGTCGGAGAGTGCTACAATAAAAGCAGGTCTTTCCACTACCAAAGAACCCGACGACCTGTCAATCACACTGGCTGTTGTGGGTAAAGAGGTGGAAGGTCTGCGTCCAAAAGAATGTGTGACTGCTGTCCCAAACAGTCACAGAGGATGAAGAAAACACAGATGCACTTCATGGGGCAGACGGTGATTAGCCCGGCCTAGCAGACAGTGGTTGGCCCGGCCCGCTAGGCCGCATTGTAGCACAGTGAGCTTCCCACTGCGACTTAGGCTTCATATTAATGTGGAGGCTCATGCATGAAGTACTCAAACTATTGATTCATTGATTTTTTGGCCTCTACTTAGATTTTGGTGACAAATCCTACAGATAACATGAGTTGGGTCATCCTTTGCGATCTCAAAAAAGGCCCAGGCTAGGCAAAGCTTAGAACCCATGCAACCTGAGGAGCCACCATGACTTCTGCTCAGAGGCAGAGTTGTGGTTGAGGATGCAGTTGTTGACGTGCTTCCAGTACTCCGTATCTGTCTTCACACTGTGTGTTCTCACACCCGTCGTCCTCAGAGCCAACCTCTTCCTGCCCTGACTGAAAAGTCAAGTTTTTATTCCAATCAGGTATCTCAGTCTCATCAGCATCTTCCTCATTGTCTCCACCAACAGTTTGGGAATGAGGGTCTACATTATGGTCAGAACCTTCTTAGTCTGGGCCTGGATCCGACTCACAAAGCTTCTGGACATATGTGCAGATCATTTCGTCGTCTGGACTCACAGAAGCTTGGGAGCAGATCTCTGATTCCCAGGCCATAGTATGAGTGAACAGCTCTGCAGACTCAACCATCTGTGTTACCCGATACTGAGACGCGCGGCTGGAAACTTGGGAGCTGTGAGGAACCAAGTGTGATTGGGGTGACACCTTTGAGGACTGGAGTATTTGTGATGTTGAAGTTGAGGTGGAGGAGAGCCCACTTGATGGAGCGCTTGATATTCATTCTGCCTCATCTACAATTTGTAGCGATGGTCGTGTCTGTAAGAAAGGGATCATATCAGATAGTCCACGAAAAGAAGTAAACATCTTAGTTTGGCTGGAAAATGGTCTTTCTTCTGCAGATGTTACTGTTTCTTTACCACCTACCCCACAGACACAATTTTTTTTTCCTTTTCCAGCACGCCTATTCCCCTTTCCACCTGCAGCATGCCATTTGCCACTGATTTTAAGGTTAACTAATTGGCAACTCTGTAGTTGTTGGCACAAAAAACTATGGATGGAAACCAAGCAGAGCTGAGTGGCCAAACTGTGGTACTAGGCCGAAAGGATTGCCTGGGCTAGATGCACTTAACAATTGTTATTAGATACACAGGTGGTGTAGCTTGCTTCACAGCTGGGCTACTCGGCTGACTAACAGACACTGCTACTAGGCCCAAAGAATTGCCTGGGCTAGATGCAGCTAAAAATTGGCAACTAAAGACAGGTGGTGTAGCTTTCTTCACAGCAGTGATACACTACTAGTCCAAAAGGATTAGCTGAGCTAGATTTGGCAGATGCTGTGAAAAACACTTGCACAGCACTGGCACAGACGTTTCTATGGCAAAAAGTGCTAGGAACTGCTCTAACCTAGCCCTCAAAAGGGCTGATATTACAACTAGTCCCTTCTTCTCTGAACTAGCCCTCTAAAGGCTGATATTACAACTAGTCCCTACTCCCTAAATCTATCTCTCTATCTAACTTGAAATTTGCTCGCTATCTGGCTGACTAACTGACACTGTATAGCGCCCACAGCAGCAGCAGTGCCGTCTGACAGAGAGCTGCAGCACTGAGGAAATGGTGGCGACGGGGAAAATGGCTGGGTCTTATAAGGCAAGGACATGTGACATACACAACCAATGACACATGCCCTTGCTTGTGTGCAAAAAATGCACTTTGCTGTGTGTGTGTATTGTGTGTGTGTGATAGGCTGACAGACTGCACCGCCCCACTGTAAATGCAGTAAGGAAAAACAGAAATGGAGATCAGCATTATTTCAACACAGATCTATCCCCCGCCCACTATACACTGAAACTGTATATTAACATTGTATAACAGTATTACTGTGAAAATCCAGTTACGCTTTTGGTGAACAAAATGTAATCGAACATAACCTCGAACTGCCGAATTTGAAGCAAATTGTTTGCATTCGTCGAATGACTCGAACATCGCCCCAAACAGCTCGAATTTTAAATTGGCGAACATTTCGAATCGAACACCGCTCATCTCTAGTCAAAACTGATCCATGATATCTGATCTATCTATCAGTTTTAAAACGGATAGACACGGATACAAATTAGGCAGTGTGAAGGCAGGCTTATACCTGCAATTTACTAGGTCCCACATGATGATGTGGAGTCAAGTGTTCAGGATTACCGGCAGAAAATTAGATAGCAGATCAAAGATAGAAAAAAAGACGATAGAAGATCCAATCAGAGCACTGGCAGAATCGGCAAAAGTATGTGGAGGGCTGAAGAGACGTTAGTATGAGACTTTTTTCTAGCTCTTTTTTGACTGGTTCAATTTGCATTTAATGTCCATATTAATTGGAGCTAATTTGCCCAATTCTAATTTTAATTCACTCAACTCCAGAAAGTACAGCTTCCTGCACAAAGAGTGTATACACACGTATACAAGCCTGGGAATAGCAAGACATATGCTGGCTACTGGATTTGCTATGCTTTAAAGAAGTGGCATAACCTGAAGCTTATGAGCCCCGATGCGAAACAACAGGACCCCCAATTATTGCAAATATTTAATAGCAGTGGTCTTTTTCTTTAAATCAAAGGGACTTTTGGGTCTCCACAAGCTGCATAGCCTAGTAGGGCAGGGGAGCAACTACAAAAGGTTCAGGAGTTGCATTTGCAAGGATTGTAATTCCTGCACCTATTGTAGTTACTCCCCTGCTTTAAAGGTCTTCTTTTTCTTTTCTCCCCAAGGGTACACAAGGGTACACAATTTTTACCGATAAAACTCTAATGAGGCACAAAGTCATAATGGTTATACTTCAAAAGAGCAATACAAGTCTACAGATACTTGAGGTTTAAAGCTGATATTACTCTGATTTCCCTCTTTAGAGCCTTGTATTTTATCGCTGGATCACCAGGATTAAATTGTTTCTCTCCTACTCTCAGGCCTCACACTTTCTCTACATTTTGAGGAGACTCACTTTGCCTCCTTGTGGCACTGTGTAGGATCAACATTCAAAGTGACTCGATTTTCCACTTGTATTAATCCCACAAATAAGAATTCTCTTAACCTATCCTGCTTATCCCAGATTTACCTCTTTCCAGGTGATTCTCGTAGTAATCTATGTGATAAGGCATGTCACAGTCTCTTTAACACGGGGTTACGTTCAATCCTAGCTCATGCCCAATCTTTTTGAGTTCACTGCTGCATATGCAATACATATCTACTACAATACAATTAATCAATACTAAGCAAATAGAAATGATTAAGAATTGAAAAAAAAAATAGATTCCTTTATAACTGTTTTTTGGAGGATTCAACCATCTTAAATTCAGCAAAATGATAATTGTACCTTGACATAACCCTGCATGGGTTAAAAATGTAAAAAATTGTATTGTACTCATCTTCTTCTTCACCTATACGACTGCCACATTCCCCACGTAGTCCTTCATTGGCTCCGGTTTTATTTCCTTCAATTTACATTCATTCGGCACTGACTAAAACTCATGTGACCTCACATTCAATTTACATGAAATAAATTCAATGAGAATCATCGTAACTGACCAAATTTGAAAGAAGCCCCCGAATTTGAGTTTCTGCATATCTGTTCATCTTTATAAACATCTTTGCTATAAATCATATGAGAACATAAGTTACATAACGCATCAAGAATACCTAAAAAACCATTGCGAGTAGAAAAAACACAAGAATAACAAAATGTTAGCAAATACCCTAGAATTATAGAAATAAAAATGCTAAAGTGCAAGATAATAAATAGGGTACTTGGTGACATTAATACGATCATATAAATTCGTAAGCTGTCCCACCAGCGACAAGGTGACCCCATCGTCCCGATGGGGTCACCTTGTTGCTGTTGAACCTACCTTTGAGCTGGACATGACATAATGTTAAGATTAATATGGTATCCATATACAGCATTACTTTAAATAACCCCTAGTGATCGATCTTACCCCTCCGGGGTATTTTTTTGCATATCTCACAATATCAATTATATATTGGAGGACAACACAGACTATTTTTGCAATTTAAAAATGAAGTTTTTATTACATGAGATCAAAACCTCTTGACAAGACACAGAAACACACAGGGACACTCCTCAAAAAGTGCAGATTAAGAGAACAATGTTGTCCACATACATCAATTATATAACTGATCTGTATCCCACATTGGTAGAGCATTAAAGTGTAAAACTCTTTACACAGGTTTCCTGTCATTTACATAGTATTCAACACACCCCATGTCGTCACACAACAACATTTCATGAGGATATGGGAGAACCAATAATAGATTATGTCTAACCTACGGGATTTTTGTGACACATAAATTCTCTGTAAACAGTTACAACACAGTTATCCTGTATACACTAATGTTTAAGTATAATAATCCCACCATTACATGAATAATAGCATTAGTTACACAAACATATATTGTGCTAAGCACAACCATGGATAAGCCCCCAGGGAGAGAGCGTTACGGTTCTTACATGGCCCCAACACGTATTTCACTGCAATGGCTTCCTTGGGGGATGGTGGTATGTGGTCTGCCGGCCTGCATCATATAATTTATAGCATCCCCGTACGATTGTTTTGTCGATTTGTCGTCGTTTTTCGACCACTTATCTTTGTCTACCCCCTAACTTGTACAGCGCTATGTATCCTAATAGCGCTATATAAATACCTAATAATAATAATAATAATAGCATCCCATAGTATGGTATGGCCTGTTGGAACCCGATCCTGCTTTATCCTGTCCTTGTCAATTCACGTCACTGACTGATGACAAGGTATTAGTACTTTTGTTAGGCAGGGACTGTCCCGATGGGACACTGGTGGGACATCTTACGCATTTATATGATCTTATCAATGTCACCAAGTACCCTATTTATTTTCTTGCACTTTAGCATTTTTTATTTTTATAGTTCTAGGGTATTTGCTCACATGTTGTTTTTCTTGTTGTTTTTTTTCCATTATGAGGCCAGTATGAACTTGAACCACTGCATCGCTTCACCTTAGTTCCAGCCCTGGTTTTAATCCTTTCCGAGTAGATAACAATGGGAAAGAAGAAGATAATCCCAACATTTTACATATTTGAGCCCTCGTGGACAGGATCCCTGCCCCTCCTGTACCTGTACGTCCTGATCGCCTAGATTTAGTGTACTTGTTCTTGTCTCCCTCATCCTCATGTAAAGCGCCATGGAACCTAATGGCGCTATATAAATAATAATAATAATAATAATAATAATATTTTATTTCTTTTTGGTATTTTAATTTAATATTACAATGTATCCTGTTTAATTCTTGCATCTGGAAAAAGTTTTATCTTTTGTCTTTAATAAAACAAAAATGGTGATTATTTCCCTGCCAGAAGAAAAGGTAGCCAGGCTTGTTCTGCTCTTCACATACGGGAAGATCAGAGGAGGCAGGAGCAGGTCACAGAATTGAATGGGTCGGGTTGGTATTTTGCCTGCTACAAGACTGCCTGCCAAACCTCTATCACTTACTTGCGGGTATTCACCTTGTGTTCACCTTGATTTCTCTCTTTCATTTACTGTAGACTGCACGGTATCGTTATTGAGCATCTTTCTAGACGTCTTTCTGGGGGCAGACTTCTCGGTTGTAATCCAGTTAGGTTATGATGAACTCCAGCAGACCGGTTTAAATCTTTTACTCTGTAATAGTTTTGAATAAAAGTTATTCTGGTTGACTTTTATAACACGTTTAATAATAATAAAAGAAAATGAAATAAATTGTAGAGGTCTCAGATTAGTTTTGAGAATAAAATAAAAAGGGGTAAAATACACTGCAGCAAATTATAACTGTACAACATTTTCACAATATATACAAAATTAAAGTACATATAGTATTTGACTAAAAATTCAATTGTATATGCACAACACAGACCCTTGGGCATAGCTACAATAGGTTGGACCTAGGGTGCCCAAAAAGTTTCTTTGGCCTATATAAAAATATGAATGCTATAAAAGACTTGCAATAATTGAAAGTCCCAAAGGAGCTTTTGCATTTGGACCCAAGAGTTTCAAGTTACGTCACATGACAGTGTCATGAAGCATCGTGTTATTTAAATATTCCAATCTACGGTAATTAGAAGTAAGGAGAAACATTTATGCTGATATATATGGGATCCTCATTCCCATATGATACTTTTTCTATGAGCCAATGGAAGCAATGACTATACACATAATACTTTATTGCACAGTGTTTCTGCTTACTTCTTTTTTTTATTTATGTATTATCTGTACCTGAGTGTTCTACCTTTGTTCTGTGATGCTAGTCACTACTCACAGGCTATCCGTGAGGCTGCTTAGTCAAGAGGTCCTGAGGCAAATACCAGGAGGGCTTGTAATAATCAAGAGGGGTAGGACAAAGGCATAGTCTGGTAACGGTCTGAGGTTAAAATTCCAGGAAGGTACCAGATCAAGACAAAGCCGCTATAAGCAAGCGGGTAGTCAGAAGCAAGGTCAGAGGTTGGTTAATAACACATCTGAGAGTAAGCAGAGGAACTTTTTCATGTAGACACCATCAAACTTATAGATACAACTGACAGTGATCTTATGACAGAGTGAATGGTTAACTTATGTCAGTACCCCTCTTCTATCAGGGCCACCGGAAAACCAGGTTTCCTAGGAAACCCTAAACGGAAGGAACTGATCAAACAATTGGCCTTCATATTTTGAGATGAAAACCAAAATCTCTCCTCAGGTCTATATCCACTCCAATGAACTGGTGGTAATTTTGAACCCTCCGAGAATTCACGATCCTCTGTACGATGTATCCCTACTGACTGACAAAGGAGGAGACAAGGACAAGGTGGAAGGGACAAACTCCATTAATAGAGATCTGTGGAACACGTTAGGGATGACAATAGAAGGGCAAGTTTTAACCTGAAAGATGCCAGTTTAACCACTTCCAGAATCTCAGAAGCCAATGGTACTTTAAGGTAGCGTCACACGCCGGCATATCACTGGAGATTTGGTTGGCAATTCCCGACTTTGGCGATGTGGAACCATATCGCCTGTGCATAGTGGCGTGTGACTGGGAGATTCTACCGTGATAAATAGCCGGTGGAGCGTCGCCTGATTGCCCTTAACTGCAGAGAAATCAGGTGCCATTCACCAGGCAATTTCAGCGCATGGTGGCGTGTGACAGGGCGAGGGTGATATACGCAGTGATCGTGAAAGAAATCAAGTAGGAAGTTGTGTTTTTCACGTCGCATCTGCGGTGATTGGTGGGTGATACTGCATTCAGATTGGCTGGCTGTGTCCGAGGCACCTTATTTGATGACCCATGCGTTCACGCAAGGCTCACCAATGGGAACGCAGTTACGTACACCAATCGCAGTGATAGGAGCGCGGTGGAAAACAGTCTAGCACGCCCCTATCAAAACAGTATGGCGACATCGCTGCTACGATTGTGGCGTGTGTCACGGCGATGTGTG